>JAEDXX010000230.1:5000-134811 GCA_021725515.1 Epicauta chinensis
CTTAAGAGAGCAGCTCAACGAGTTCTGTGAAATTTTTCTAATCAAAATTTTGAGGAATTAGTAAATGAAAGGCAATAGAAATCGATTACCTTTTTAAATGAACCACGCACAATATTTAGTTTATAAATCGGTTCTTAAATCTAAAGGGATGAAATGTTGGTTGAAGTACATACACCCTGCCAAGTTAGATTACTCCAAGGTGGCTCAATATTTTTTAGTTTATAGGGTAAACTTCAGCCCTTATTTGAATAACGCTTTTTCTAGCCAAATATTGCGCAACACACTTTAATTATAAGGAAGCTGTTTGATTATTCTTTTATTTTTAGAAAATTCTCAAATAATAATCGGCTAATTAGAGAGTCAGTGTGAAAGAACGCTCCCATCATAAAGTGGGTGTTGTTCTGATGTTGTAAACCGTATACGGTAATAAATATCAACATATCTTTTTATTTTTTGATGAAATCAAACAATGCGCTTCCTAGATGAAGATTACATAGTGACATTTAATGAATACAATACAGCTGTAAATATACATAAACAATAATAATCATAATGATGTAATAATGTATTTGTGAAGAATACAAAAAAAGGCGTATTCCTAGTGATTCAATCAACTATGTAAAGACATTGATGATGCTTTTGCAATATGGATATTACAGGATTATTTAATAGAATTGTTATAAACAAAAAACAAACAAACTGTTGGTATAACTTTCGCGAAGAAATTCAGTTTCGTAATACGACCACATAATTATCCAAATTAAAAAATTAGCTACAATTATTTTATAATTTTCGCTTAAATCGTGACGATGATGAGAAAAGATTAACATTTACAAAACAATCAACTATCAATCGAAGAAAATAACCACTCTTAAAGGTCACTTTGTAAATGAATTAGCAAAAAATAAACTTTTCCAATAGCAACAGCAAAAAAGCGATGAGTGAAGTAATTGTTTTTAACAATAATCGTGACTACACATTAGGATTGGTGGCTTTTAAAGGTTATTACAAAGAAGATAAGTCTACAATAGAAATGGTTAAAGAAAGTCGTTTCCTTATAGCAGAGCAGTTTCCTGTTTATTTTCTATACAAATATGTTTGAATTTATGCTATTTTTAGTTTTCTAAAGATGAGATCAAATATGATTTAATGACCACAACCGCACTACGATTGAACTAAATGAAATCTATTTTAAATCGACAGAATTCCAAAAGCGTGAAATTCGTTTCTTTTTTTGGTTTAGTCTCATTTTATACTGTATATAAATAACATCTTTTTGAAGATTCAGAAAGGTGAAACATTCTGTATTATGCAAAATATTTAGATGTTACTGTGTTGATAATGATGCAATCAATGCAAATTTGCAGAGATTTACAAGGTTCTGTTAAACAGAACATGAGAATACCACTCATTCTTGTATTTTGTAAGTTTTCGAAAAACAATTCGTACAAGAATTTCAACATTCTCTTCATAAACACAAAGGACACATTTTTAGAATATCTAGAATATCTGGAAAACATCGATATTTAATTAATTGCAGAAATACAGAATTAAGGCTGGTTTTGGAGATTCCAGATGTATATACAATAAAATCAGATGTTGGAGCGCTTCGAGGTTTGCCTCTGATTGGCAGGTAAAATCTTATCTTATCTTAAAAGTACTATTTCTAATTAATTATTGCTTGATGCCCTACATAACTATTATCCAGTATAAGAGGTCTTCAAGTAATTATTATTAAAAAAAGCAAGATACTTTATCTTATTTTTTTGCTAACTGCACGATCTCAGCAATGTATCGTTTTGCAAGTAGTATCACATAATTCATAAACTAGTGAAATTATTAGGGGACAATCCTACAATACCGTCACCCTAAGGTTCACATAGAATACATTAAAAATGCTTTGACTTAAATGTTCAATATTTGTTGATTTGTGTAAAGAAACTCTTATGCAGGTCTTTTATCTTCATGTTAAAGTCCCTGTTATGTTAAAGTCCCCTTTAAGTCTAAACTCTGTCTACTGAGTGCCTGTTGTGCGCATCCTCTTGTTAACCAGTTTAAAATGGACTTTAAAAGTTAGTGGGTAGATCAGCAGCCTCTTAAATATTTAAAGGGAAGATTCTAACCTTGCTTTTTGACAATTAAACAATAATTTGTCCAAATATTTCGGTATTTTACCAGAGATTATGATTTGATTAATGGAATCAATATTATTAATCATAAAAAAAAACAAATATTGGGAGGGAATGCAGGAGTGACACCATGAATTTCTGGGAGGACCAAAAATTCGTACGGTGTTTCAGATTATTGAAATCATGGTAAACAATAGTCACAAAAATATTGAATGGACAATTCCGAAATATTAGCACAAGTCTCATGAACCCAAGTTTTACAATTTGCACATCGTACCCAATCTTTTTCATACGATTCAAGGCACAAAGGGCAAATTGCAAAACATGGGTTCACTATGAGGAGGTTTTCGTCTGTCTTTTTGCCTTTCTTGCAAACTCCTTTTCCTGAAGCACTTATTCTGCCATTTAATGTCGTTTTAGGTATATTGTACCTATGTACAGCCTGGTGTGCTTAATACCTTTTGTACAGCTCTTTGCATATAGGTAGGATCCCAAGTGCCTTTCTTTTTCTTCGTTTCACCTGACATCATTTGTGTTGTCATATCACAAAGAAATTAAACCACTTAAAACAGCACTCAAATAGTGGCCGCAACTGGAGGAAACGGAAAAAAATTTCATGCCCGGTCAATAATAAAATAAAAGGCTTGAAATGTAATTTAAATTATGCTTTATGATACCTATATAACTAATTAATAGTTATCACGTTTAACTTTCGTTGAAATAGACAAATAACCTTTAATAATAAACCACTGAACTTTACTTACGCATCGTACGTTAATCGTGCGCAACGTAAAACTCATTGTCAGTTAACATGTTACCAGTGTCAGTTAACATGTTACCACAAGGCGCATCATTATGAGAGCGAACTTTAAATAATGCCACACACCCTGTATGTCCATTTGATGCAGAACTTGGGAAACAGTAACTATATAGTTATTGATAACGGGTCTAAATCAACACAAAACAGGAAGTTCAACATATGGTCATTAATTTCTAGCAGATACGAATAAATTTGAATAACACAATATTTAGGGCCGAGTTCAGGCTTTTCACATCATAAAAGAAAGCTAAATAAGTTTTTATAACATTGGAAACGCATTGGATCCAATAGAATTTTTGTCTTAAAATATTCAATCTTTTATGAAAATAAAAGTCAATTTACATTTAGTACTAAAGTACTAAAGTTTTTACTGTCTTTAGTACTAAATCAAACGTTAACACAATGCAAGTGGCTAAATTTAGTTACTTGCTTTAGGGAACGTATCCATACAACGTGACCCATTTTTTACAATTTTTTACCGCCCTCCCCCCGGGGGTGACCGTATGTAGTATATACCAAGACCCCCTCCCCAATTGTTTTCACATAGTAATTCAATATGCTTTTAAAACATTTCTTGCAAATAGGAAGTTAAAAAAAATGAATTAAAATTTACAGCAACTAAAAGAAGAATAGGAAGATGATGATGATGATGATGATGATGATGATGAAGAAGAAGAGGAAGCCGATTGCAGTACTATGACACATCGCCTCGATTCAGATGAAGGAAGTTTAGATTTTTCTCTAAACAAAACGGAATCATCAAACAATGTTTTTGATTTTGAAGGAGGTAAATGATCCAAGTACATGGCCAAAACATTTTTCTACAAAAATTCGAGATTTCTTGGAACAAAATTGTGCCCTTCACAAGTAAAATAAAAGGACGATTCAGGGCTCAAGTTCTCCAAAAAGCTCCCAAATATTTATTATGCTCTGTTTCAAAAACATCAGTTTTTTATTATTATTGTAAATTGTATGAAGGGGCGGTTTCAAAAGAATTTGCAAATGGGCCTTTCATGTTGCCACCAGTGAGTAAAAAGCGCTGAACGTTGCGCGCCATAATTTGGATATAGCTCAAAAAAGCGCTAGATTTTCCTATAGGATATTGGCTGATATTGACTACGTGACGAATACATAACCCCCTTCGCCCCGGTGACTAAAGGGGTTATTTTGAAGACCCCCCCCCACGTAGTATGAGGACGTTCCCGTAGTTACTGTTCCCGTGTAAATTCACCCGAAGACTACAAATTCATCGGTGCATAATTCAACAACAGGAATGATTGTCGTTTAGAGATCGTTTCATGCAACTTTAACCGTCCGAAAACGTGACTTATTGAAGATTGTTGTACGCGAAAGAGATAACGAATGGGATAATCATAAAGATGAGAGAGACGCTTATAAACTCCACGATTCCAGGATAGTTATCATGAAACGACCTATAATTCGTTGTTAGAGAACAAACATGCTTGCAATCATTCAAAAAAATCTTCATAAATATTTAAAAAAATGAATAAATAATTGATTTTATTTATTTTATAACTGAAGAAATATCGAAAGTACGATAATAAAAGCTCTATTTACGTACAAAAAAATAATGAACAATTTCTAAAATTAGACTTAACAATAATTTTTAACAGCAAAGTGAACGATTTCGTTTGTTCTCAACGTGCTTTTTTTTTAAACTAAATTTAACATAAAAATTATGATAAAATGCAGTTAATATAATCATTGTAAAATGAGGAAATTGTACGTCACGTAGGCCTAGTTTCTTATCCAAAATTATCTTCTGTTTTAATAATTTAACATTAATAATCTGTTTAAATCATTAAAATTATTCATCTTAATGAAGAAAAGATGTATTTCAAATTAAACAATAATTAGAGATGACATCAAAAATCTCATTTAATAGAGATTATTAGCTCCATTTCCTATTATCTTGCATTGCTAAATTTAAAATTAAAAATAATAATAATAAATTATAACAAAGCAGGAATATTAATAAAACGGAAATGTATACAATGATTAATTCTAGAATAATTGTTACATATGCAGAGAGAAGCATATCAAGTAGCCGATATTATTTCAGCAGGAATTACAGCCCTTTGCCCTATTTAATTACTTACAAAAAATAATTGACCCACTCTTCAGACTAGATTGGTGTAGATGACCATATCAGGATGAAAAAATCGAACAGATCACTGGTTTTGCCCCCGCATATACACTCACTAACACATTAAAAAAAAATTATGAAATAACAAGATTTGCCGGCAACATCTGATCAACAACTGTACGCTAAAATATCTGTTCAAGTTGAATTTATATCACACAAATAACATTCAATCGTTTAATTATTATATAAAACATGATGTTTATACCACACACACAAACAAATGTTTTATTTCTTTTTTGTTTACCGGTAGTAGTGCCATCTATATTGAAAATGTTGAAATGTTTCAGGAATTTGCTCGAATGGATTGTTTCAATAGTCGAACACGAATGAACACCGGCTCGAGCACTCATTCGAGCATATCTGTATTGAAAATACGAAAATTGGATTTAAAACGGAACATTATAAAAAATATTTTTGATAATAAATGGATATAAGCTCTATTTGGAAAGATAAATAGTTCATGAAAAAATAACACAGACCTGTGAAAGCACTAAATAGCAGAATAAGCTAGGAAAATGGGTTGAATTTTGCAGATACTTTTTAATATCCAAAGCATATCCTGAAGAGTTCTATTGTTTTGGTTTTTGGGGGTTTCAAAATGAGCTTCTCCCAAATATCCCGCAAAGGTCCCTTTTCTTTCAGCTTGGTCGGAATTTTTGTCTTTCTATAGATTGAGTGCGACTTGAAAAAGAAACGATTACACAACTCCATGCAAATTACTTTAGGAAATCCATCATTTCAGCCAGATGGTTATATTAATTATTTTTAATACGTAGGAAATCTATTTAATAGCGGCCAGTAATTAATAGAATTAAAAAAGAACTATTATTACAAACGAGGGGTGATTTCTATGCTTTCTAAGTTTGTTTCTGAACCAGCTGCTAGGATGATAGTGAAAAAGACAGAGAATTGCTGGATTAGCATTCTTTTGAAAAAATATGTTCAACAGAATAGGATCAACAGAAGGTCGTGGGCAAAAGTGAGAAGATAAGTGCCAAAATGTTGTAATCTTTGAAACTTATTTTTTTCAAGAAATAATAGTAATCAATCTTCTGACTCTTGTTACATTTAAAACTACAAAATTTTCTAACCTTCCTTTGGCTTTACCACACATTTTTCGTGCCACAATCACGTGCAATTTAATGAAACAGTTAGTGGTAGATGTCAGTTTAATTATTCTTCTTTTAAACCCCTCTACGAAGCCAAATCCTGCCTAAATGCTTTATTTTAAGAGCATCTTGCATATTCTTCAGCTTCTTTCCGTAGCTGAAACCAACTGAAATGTTTGTTTGGCAGTAAGCAAAACGCCATCTTACAACCCAGTTATCACTGTATTTGTTGCTTTTTTTCTTCACGTTATACAGAGTGATACCTAAACTTAAAAATACTGAAAATATGTGATATGTACGAAGTTTAAAAGTTACTGCCACATTTTTTCATATTTCTAAACTAGCTACATGGGCACTTTAACTACGTAAAATTTGTTTAAACATTTTATTGGTTTGGCAACAAAGTTCCGGCAGATTCCTGAACTTAGAAATTTCAGATGTCTTTGAATATTTTTACCATAACGTTTCAGTCATTCGAAAGAGGATGTTTTATTTTACCGAAATCTATTTTTTTGTTTTTGATTTACATCAGTTTTGGGAGGGTTAAAATGAAACGTTAAATTGAGAAAAATGCGTATTTAGACACTTATTTCTTTGGTTCTTAATCAAAGTTCTAATTAAATCACAAAGAGTGCTCGCGATATTCGTGTTGCATATGTAGAAAATGACACAGTCAAAAGAACCGCTCGAATGTCAAATACAAAAATGGAAAACTTCACCTTAAAGGCGCTTTTCCTTCTGGGTGTATAAGTGAGTTCGATGAAGAGCGATTAGGCCGACTTTTGCACAAAAATTCAAGTCAAACGACAAGGGAACCGGCAGAGAAATGCAATGCTACAGAGAAGCGGACTTATAAGAAATTTTTAAAAAATAACTTAGCTGCCAATCCAGTTCTTCAAGTTTTCTAAGATCCGTTCTCAAAAACGGAGGGATCGCATTTATTGTAAACTTTCCAAAGAAAGCTGGTTCAGGCTATATCTTATTTTTCCTTTGGCATAACGTAAGGCTACAAGTTTTGAACCTCTTATGAATTAAGGCGCTAAACGCAGTCAAAATAGTGAAAAGATTTTTTTTAGAATTTTTCCTGAGTAGTAGCTTTAGTACATCAATTAATTTGAACCTTTTATGACCCAAATTGAGCTTTTTCCACTGCAAAACTTTTAAACTTCAAAACTGAAAGTACTGTATCTTACACCGAGCCACATTTTGAGTTTGCTACATTTTTCCTTTTACTTCTGATTATTATTAGCTATTTTAACCGAGCGTTGACAATTCATTTTTCAATAGAATTGTTAATATGCTTCTTTTTGTTTGGTAAATTTTAATGGTGGAACCTTAAATATGTTTGATACGGTTGGATTCTCACAATCAGTAATAAATTAAACTGATAAATAGTCGGTTGTATTCGGCATAAATTTCCTGAAAATTCCACTCTTGTATTCAGCTTAATATCGTCTGACACATCACAACTTTCCAAAGACAACATTACGAATTTACGAAACGATCGTCATAAGTTAGTTTGTTTACCAGGCAGGGGAACTTATCAATTTTTCACTAACTGGATCTCGATCATATTTCAAAATGACAACGGTTTGGGGGGCAAAAAGAACAAAGGATCAAACTGACACTGACGCAAATTCGGATCGCTTTTATTAATTCTAGTTTCGCTTGTTGAATACAATTGGATCTAATTTTTGTTCTTTTGAATGACAAAAATGTCGTTTTATTATATAGAAACCACCCTTGAGCCGGTGCACGCCCTTCACGCGTCTGAATAGAGTTGTTTCCTGTGATTACCAAAATAGAAAAAATTGTAACCAGTTAGAATAGTCTCCTCTACCTAAATACCAAAAATCATAAAAATCGGGAGTGTAGTTTGCTTATAAGGCTACATTCGCGTTTTTCTCATTTTTTTTCGACGTGTTTTAGATCATTTGCAACGAAATCGACCAGACAATCAACTACGATTTGCGAAAAATTTTCAACCCGTCCACGAAATATTTCGAAGATATTATAAATAGATATTTTTCGATGTAATTTGTATGTATATTGTTTTATAATTAATAGTTAATCCTTCCAAATCTCTGTAATTTATTTGTGGAAAACGATAAGAGAAATAAATGCCCGATGAAAAAAGATTTTATCGAATTATATATAACTATATATGATCAGAGCTAAAAATTGGCCGGATCTGACCAGTTCTAATAATATATAATCATATATACTTATCTATATATTGTTATATAATATATTTAACACTTATTGTTAGTTCTTTAATAATTTTATAATAATAAAAATAAACAATATATAAAACCACGTATCTCAAAGGTGGCTGGTGTACGTCTCAAATCAAATCTAATTATATATAAATTAATATATAACCAGATCTGATCAAAAATTACTTAGAAACTTATATATAGCCAGGTCTGATCAAATATAGACTTATATACGATTATATATAGGATTATATCAACCTGTCTGATCAGATCTAACTATATATGCTCATATATGATTATACTATGTATATGTATAATTATATATAATTTCATATATAATTATATTTAATTTTGCATCTTTTTTCATCGGATCTAGTAATTAATGTGTCGTTTTTTTTCTTTATTTGATATTTAAAGGTCACAATTACATCTCAATTACTTATCCAATGGGAAAAAAAGCAAAATTCGTTCGGGTCCGTATAAAAAATGTTGCCCAACCTAATAGTATATATAAAAAAGATATGCAAATAATAACAACCAAAAATAAGAAAAATGACGAATAAAATGGGTTGAATTTATTGATACAAAACATTTTTAATAAATTTTATCGAAATTAAGTAATAATAATGAATTTTATCTGACAAAACTATATAAAACAATGTGTCGAATCTGTCCAGGTCCTTTGTGACGTCGATTATTTACTTTTCCCCTTCCACATTGCGGTAACCGGTTATCTTTCAGTAACCGTCCCCTAGTGCTCGTATTTTAGCTGCTGAAATTCAGCATCATAGACAACATAGTGTTTACTATGTTGTCTATGTTCAGTATATACAAGTTGCACCATCTGTTGACGCCTAGATTTTTTAAAACGATAAAATACAAAACGAAAATTCTAGTCTTCTAGTTTCTGAGTTATTTTTCTTTAAAATAAGCTTAGTAACTTTTAAAACTGAACATCTAGAGCTTGAAATTTGCTCGCATTTGAATTAGAACTGACCAGCCCCCTGTAGCTTGAATGAGCAAAACAGCACAAAAAAGTGAACAAACATGAGGCGTTATTTTAGTTCTTCTAGAGGACGCTGGTAGTTTATTATATACCGCAAAGATTTTCAAATTTCCGTATAATAATCATACTACAGGACTTCTATTATGTGCTGTTACTTACTATTAATTTTTTAATTCAATTCAACGCTCCCGTAAAGGTCCGGTGTAACAACATCGAATCGTTTTTTGTAACATGGGGTGACAGGGGGCTGAATCTAGCAAAGACTCACCGAAAAAAAGACCAGCTCCACAGGATCTACGAAAAAGGAACAAGTCCTGGAATAAGTGAACAATAACTTTGTTAATCGATCTACAGAAATATTGATTCTTTATTTTAACGGTAACAAAGTTGTAAAAACATTTACTTTACACCCCCAGAAGCTTTAACTTCAAAAACATCTTTTTCAACAGCAGCTTATTTGCCAAATATCTAATATCAAGTAATCTGAATAAAAGTTGCCGGTGAGCAGTATATTTTCGACAAACACCACATAAAGTAATTCAACTTTAAAGGGAAAGAAGTACGATTGTTATTTTTTACTTGCCAATTAATTCCACTTCATGTACTTGCTGAAATGTTTGATTAAAAAAATAGAAACTTTTAATTGATTGATAGAGAGAGTTTTCAGTTGTGCACATACACTTTCCTCCCCTTAAATCGGTTTTATTTAATTGAAAATTCAATTTTTCTCTTGTTTATAAGTTCACTTATTTTTTAATATAAGAAATCGAATAGCAACATTTCTGGAATTGATTTCCATATTCAGGGATTAAAAATGAATTAGAGTTAACAGTGCAACTTTTTCCATCAACAAATTGTTATCGTTTTGAATACACTGTTGGCAAATGAAAAAAATATTTGCCGTCTCTGTTATAAATATGCAAAACAACATTGGACATAGCTCTGTCTTTCTTTGATGTTAGTATAAAAGTGGTATAAAACAGAAAGATAAAGCGTAACTGGAAGTTTCTCTATTGAAAGTATAGGAATATAAAGTTGTAAATTCTAATGATAAAGATTAGGTCGGATTAATATAAATCCAACTTTAAACATAGGGATTAGGGTTAATCTAGATGGTTTTACCGTTTTAGTATTACACGAGAAAAGTAACTTTCTTCGGTATTTAAACTTTTATCAAATCAGTATTATCAATGGTGTTAAAAACGTATATTCAACGTATTGAAACAAAATTATCAAACTAGCCGCTCAGGGGAAGTTTCGAAAAACTATCTAAAAGCTCTAAGCTTTCGTTGGATAAACATTAATAACTCTTCAACGATTTTAAAGTTGGGAAATGACAGCTTTAGCTGAAAGAAAAACGTAAAGCAGAAGCTCAACGTTCACACATCATAGTTGTTTAAAAAAGAACAGTTCACATATCTTTAATAGAAAACTCTGTGTGTAGAGATCGGATCAGAAGAAATTACATAATGCATGTTAAGTACTTGTCAGTTACAATTCAAAAATACACCAAAAAAGAAAAAAATATAGGTATAGCACCACACAGTTATCTTTTTTTTTGAAGAAAAAATACATATAATTGTTCTGTCTTTCATACGAAATCTTACGCAGACTAAACAATAAAAAACAACGATTGAATAAAGCTTGATTTCAAACCGTTCTATTGTTATTTAACTTGGTGGATGTATAAAAACGTTCGAATGTATTGTGTAAGCAAGTTGAAACGAAGCTTTATTTTTCAATTAGAGCTATTATCTTCCAGGATGTCTAAGCACAAATTAAATTTGTGATTACAATTCGTATCTATTCTGACATGAGTCCGAAATGAGATATCACAAGAGAATACCAGAAATAAGGGAGATTGAAAAATGTACCCGAAAAACGCTTGAAATCGTTACAAAAGGATGGTGAAGACTGCTTGAAGGCTTTTCAAATAAAACAATATACGAGAACAAAATGAGGCCTCAATTAAAAATGGAAATGGAACAAGTTTGTGCTTGTTCGACATAATTAATAATAAAATTTATCATTTATATGGAATTAATCAATAATTCGGACAATTTTGGATCAATTTGAAAAAAATGGCAAAGTATACTTTGCCATTGTTTTCTAGAAAACTTACTATCAACCTAAATCAATAATATGGAATAATTGTAAAGTAAATAGTTACCTTCTGATAGAGTGTGGAATAAATTCTTCTTGTTTACATAAAATTGTAAATTTAATTCCTTGAAATTTAGAAGTTTTCATTGGCAACCGATATTCGAGACATTTTAAGTAAATATTTTCGTTGGAAATTATTATGTAACTATTTTTTGTACGGTGAAAGTTGTTCACCGATAAATTGAAAAAACAAATCAATGATGACCGGTTGGCAGATTTTTTTCTATGTTATGAAACTTATGAAACAATAGTAATTTTCCATATTGTATACGCACCAAACTAATGTCATCGAGAGAAAATAACAATTTGGCTTTAAGTGAAAGCGAAATGTTGGCTTGGTCGATAACAATACAGCAGCAGCAGGTGTTTATCGTACTCATTATAATTATCACCATAAATTTTGTAGATTTAGAATTTTTTCAATATTGTTTGTGGATAATTTTCAACTATAGCAGTTAAATTTAAATAAATTTTATAATAAAGCCTCTAAATCTGTTGTTTTATTGTTCAAATGTAACTATAAAATGTAGAGAACTAGCTGATACCCTTCCGCTTCAATTAGCACACGATAATACTTGATTGTTGAATCTAGACGTATAAGATCAATAAAATGTTGAATTAATACTGTTTTGAATATGCCGCTAAATTATCAAAACTTACTTCTAGTTGACGCGTGAAATCTTCTGGATTTCGACGTGTTCAAACTTTAATGCCCTTTTTAACACCGTTAGAGGGCGAATTTTCAAAAATCCTTTCTTAGTGAGTGCTTACATCACAAAAGGAATATATCTGCCAAATTTAAAGTCTATCGGACGGATAGTTTCGGATATATCGTGATGAGTGAGTGAGTGAGTGAGTGAGTGGTAAATTGCTTATATACATAGCGGACCCGGCAGACTTCGTCCCGACCGTTCGTTGGTTTATATTCACAAAGTTAACAATATTATTTCTATTAATTGAATCATAATCTGGCAAAATATCGAAATATTTGTTTAATTGTAAAACGTCAAATAAAGTGAGGTTAGAATCTCTGTCTATTTACATTTTAAAATGCAACTACTAAATTATCAAAACTTTTTCCTAAAGCGGCCAGCGATGCGGACGGTACCCGCTTGACAGAACTTATTTCCACAATTGGTTATATTTCAACATATTGAAATTTTAATGCCCGATTTAACCTCCTTAGGGGTTGAATTTTCAAAAATCATTTTTTAGTAAGCGTCTCCATCGCAAAAGGAATATATGTGCCAAATTTAAAGTCAATCGGACAGATAGTTTCGGAGATATCGTGATGAGTGAGTCAATCAGTGAATCATTAAGTGGGAAATCGGTTATATAAGTATAAAAGATTGATAAAAGCCGGGCTAAAATACAATTTCCTTTTCACAATTAATATAGGGCTAAAATCAACTACAAACCTGCTCTGCGGCCCGAGGCTTTATTGCGCCCAGGGCAAATAAGAGTTTCATGCGCCCTTTCCACAATCTATTCGTCTGTGATTTGGAATGGAAAATCTGAATTAGGAACTTTGTTACACGATTCCTCTCGACCATTGTTTGTTTTTCAGTAATATCTATAATTTTTAATTAGTAATCTATAATTCAGTAATTATCTATAATAGTTCTTACACGCTTTTCAGATGTAACACTATACTTGTTTGTAGTTGTAATGTCATTTGGATTTTTTAGTAAAACGTGATATCTAAATAATTATTTATTTGATGTTATTTGCCTTCAACAAACTACAATGCAATATTTTATAGTAATTAATATATTAATGGCGTTATGAGACAAATAACGCCTGAGTGTACGGCCCGAGGGCTGTACATCGACCGAGGACGTTATGCCCATAATGACCATGGTGTATTCATGAGTTTATGCCATAAGGCCCATAAGTAAAAGAGGGAAGACTGAGGTTATGATCGCATTTTTTAACGACTGTAAAAAAGATTGTTTATCATAGGAACGAGCCTTAACAGCGGGCTATTATTTTTTATAACGCCATCGCAACGGCATAATTGCCCGTGGTCAAGTAAAAAATTATTATTTGCTTATTAATACGATCGTTTTGATTTCTATTAATGGTTCAATAATATATACACATGACATAAATTAAGTTAAGTTTTTTTTTCGTATATTAAATGAAAAACAAATTTAGTCAGAAACAAATTCTGCTTATAAATAATCTCGGCCTTTACAAAGTGTGTTTGAATATGTCCCACCCCATCATCATCCACAACTGTTTACTATGATTTGCCATTGTGAACATTTCCTTATCATGTAAAGCCTGTTTCACACTTTTGATGAGATGCTCTGTTACACACATACAATTAATTTCAGGAGATGATTTAATCGAAACAATCATGTAGTTGACAGTAATCATAAAAAGAGGGAATTTCACAAGAACAAAAAAACAAAAGTTTTGTGACGAGGGTATAATAAAATCAAATTTGAATTGCAAAGTTAATGTCGACTGAGAAAAACACATTGTTGATTTGTTTAATTAATTAGCCAAAATTCAATTAAAATATACGAGAACTTTTAACTTTATTTGAATATCAAGTAATCTTTTCTGCCTAAAAAACATATCCGAATTTTCACTCAGGCAACATAAAGAGCATGAAAAAACAAAATTGTACTGAAAACGTGTTGCGTTCAATTGATGATATCTCGATATGCGTTGAAAATCGACACGTAAGTCACATAACTTATGATTAAACGGCAGATTGAAGGTCATGTGGATTGAATTACAACGTTCGAAATGCATTATTGGCGTCGTTTAATTTTAATGCATGTATTTACATAAATGTATAAGAAAAGACACGTATAACAAATCAACAAAAATGTACCTATTCATAATTTTAAAGTTTTTTTATTAATTTATTTTTGTCAAAAATTGTTGTTTTTTAAAATTTCCTATGGGAGAATCATTAGTTTGTTGTCTCTGACGAGCCGCTTTTAAAGAATGACAGAGAGCGACCAGAAATTCATAGAAATTCTGTACAACTAGGCACCTGTTTTTTCGCCGTAACTTCACGACGTCACGGTAGCAGTTCAACTGGTCCACTGCTTCTCTACGTTCAGAGTAGTTCGGACACTATTTTTAAAGAAAAACGTTTCACAAGAAAAGATAGACTATGCAAGTACAACAGCTGTGGCCAATACGCTCTATACGAATTTATCAGGAGACTAGAATTTGCCTTGCTCTATTTTGGAGCAGATATCCGCCCTTTACTTATGATATACAAATAATTGGCTCATTTTTCTGCAGAGAGTATCTCCTATAAAGAGAATTCTTACAGAATAACGTTATTTTCGGATTTTAATTTTTTCACGATTTCGATATCTCGTATGTTTTCAAGTTGAATTTTTCTTTATTATTTTTTACCATTTTAGAAATGTAAATAATATAGTTACAGTTGTATTTTTTTTAATAGCACTTATATTTAATTTATTGCCCATCAAACTGCCTATCTTTTTCTGATCACAACTGTATATAGTTTGTTAGAGTTATTTTGAATAATATAAGAGTAATTTTGAAAGTTTCGATTTCGCAGGTAAAAATTATGAAATTAACTTGTGATAAGATCTTATGAAACAGTTGCCACTTTAACGTAACAACGAAATGTTAATTTTCGTTGCTATATTCATTTGCTTCTTCTATTCTACCAACTTATACTAAAAATAATCACTAGATATAGCAATTGTTTCATGGCACTTTAAAGCTATTCAAATCCAATTTTTGTAATGTTCACCTACAAAAAAAGCGAGAGAATAAGAGGGTGAGTGAGAGAATTTTTTGTTAAAGTTATTTTCATATATAATATTGGTCAAATTTTGCCAAGATAAAATTTTTCGTTATATTTGGCGAATAATCAACAATAATGACAATTTTAATATTTTCCCTTATTTCAGTTAAGATTTTTCATCGAAACGTTTATTTTGACACATTTCTAAAGTGACGTTTAAATTGTTTGACAACAGTAAAAATGTATTCTCAATAATAACAGTTGAAAGTAGACTTTACTTTACTAATAACTTAATGGTAAAGTGACACTTTTCTTCACTAGTGAAGAAAAGTCAATAGTGAAGAAAAGACACTTTTCTTCACTATTGACTTTAAGTTTCTATTGAGGTATTAAAAATCTTGTTCAACAAGTTTTTTTGTGGGACAAAATAGACGCAATTTTTTTTTCTCAATACCACACATTTTTAACAATTCAAAAATAGACAGATAAAAATTTGGAATATAAGAAAAAAAATAAACAAAAAGCTGAGAATTAAAATGCCTCTAGCTTCAATTAAATTACATAATTATTTCCAGTGATTCAATTTAAATTAATTTCGGTTAATTTTAATTTAAATTTCGATTAAAAACAATTGCGTCTACCACAGATCGTCTAAAACCCAACTGAACATGATAACTGTCTCGGTCTGACTGTGCTGTTCGGCGTCAAAAAAATAACAATAATAACAATGGCCTTCTCGAATTGTCGAGAAAAATGTATAAAAAATATACATAGGGGAGGGTGGGGCAAAGTGGGCCCCTTCAAATTTTCAAAGCTTCAGAAAATATTGGAGTAAATCTTTTTGAAATTTCTTTTATAATGAGGGGTAAAAAGGACCATCCGTTTATTGAATATTTAATAATTAATTATAAAAATAAAAATACAGAATGAAAAATATCAATTATGATTTTTTTTGGGGGAGCCACTTTGCCTCAAATTTTCGATTTTTTAATTTTAATGGACGCAGCATAATAATGTTAAATAAGTATCAAGGGACTAAAAAAAAAGTGAACGCGTAAAAAAAATTATTGATATTATAATTTTTTTCTTAAGGGGCCCACTTTGCCCCCTCTTCCCCTATATTTTAATATAATACAAAAATAGATTAGAGGTCAAACGTCTTTTCTAGTAATAATACCCATGTCCATGTGTATTTAATTCTAGAGTAAACAATATATATTATAATATAATAAAAAAATAGATTAAATCGAAGGTCGTTAGTATTGAAAAAAATGTGGTACTTTACACGGTGGGAAGTGACTTTTCCACCTTGTAAAGTAAATAACTATTGTTGTTTTCATGGGAACTGTTACTATAGCAAAAAAATTGTCGCTGAAATAAAGGGTAGGTTGCTCATTTGAACGTTTTCATTGGTCAATCAGGGTCGAGAAAATTTTATAAACAAAAAATTCTCGATTCCAAATTTTCGTTCATTGTTGAATGACGGCATACTATTGGTCGAAATATCTATGAGTGGAATAGTCATAAAAGAAATATGCGAGTTATTTGGAAAATTTCGATTAGACAAAAAATTTATTTTAAAAGCGTTTAGAGTGCCATGAAACAATTGCTATTTTAGCTTAACAATGAATTACTAATTTTGGTTGCCATGTAGATGCTTATTCATTTGTTTTGTATTATATCAACTTTTAGTAAAAATAGTCACTAAGGTGCAATTGTTTGCTAGCACACTAAATCGACTCAATTCTAATTTTGGTAATTTCTACCTGCATGATAAAAATTTTTGAAAATAACTGTACAAAACTATAAATATTTGGAATTAGAAAAAGATAAATAATTTAATGAACAATAAATTAAATATTGCTTTATATAAATTAGTTTGTGCTATATTTCGAAAACGGTAAAAACTATATAAAACTGTATTAGAAACAATGAAAATAAAAGTTTTTAGGAAGCTTAGGCGATATAAGACACTTTGCAGTACTTTACTATTAATTCTATTAATAATCGAAGATTAATTTTTCACATATTGATAATTCAAAGTAAATAACAAAGTCACACAAGAAAATGCATCCAGAATAAAATTAATAAGAACAATAAACATCATTTTAATAGTCTGGACATATTTTGATTCTTGAAAAAAACATTGGAAAATAACCTACGAGGTTAAAAGGATGAATTTTTGCCAATGTTTTATTTTAAATCTGTTATTTTTTTTATCAGTACACGATATGAATAATTAATGATGTGCCAAACTTCCGTAAAATTCAGATTATTTCAATAAATTCTGGAAGCAATTTAATTTGTTATTTAAATTATTGGCTGCCTTAGTCATTGACATACGACTCTATTCGACTCATATGTACACATAGAGAGTTCGTCGTCATCATTGTCAGTGTTAAAATTTCTTTGTCAGTGCCTAACTAACCGTACTGTCTCTGTGGTGGTCAACAATTGTGAAGAACCAATGAAATGTGAAACAGTCGCTTGTACATCAGAGAAAAGGTAAATTCTTTCAAAATGTACTCTAAAATATTGTCTTCTCAGTGCGTTTGGGTGACATTCAAGTAACGTTCTCTTAAATTTGTGTAATATTAGGTAGAATTATCTAAAATCTATGAAACTACGTGTTGCCTCTGCATCTCAGCTATCCGTAGACACAATAATGGATTGTTGAGGCAATTTCGGGTCAAATATTCAAATGTCAAGGACAAGGTATTTTTATCCATCTGCCAGCTATCATATCTACGTGAATTATTTATGTCAGTAGAGCAATCAAACGTTATCTTTATTTAATAATATTTGTTCTAGAAACTTTTACTAAATAATATTTATCTTTTTGTGACAGTTTCACCATCTTTGCATTATCACTTAGTTTGCAATAATTTATTAGCATGGCATCTTCAATATTGCGTTATCAGCAAGAAGCTTTTGAAATAATTAGGCCTCAAGTCTGCAAAAGTCTACATCCGCCACTTGCACTTTTTCTGACCACATTTGAAACGATTCTTTGCCCGAATATGATTCCCGTTAGGACAACTTCAGACAATAAGCACATAATTTAGTTCTCTTTCTGCAATTTTATGTGCAATTTTTCTTAAAATTCAATTTTCCACAAATTTTATGAATGAAATACATCAATATTTTACGATTATTTCTAAAATGATGTAATGTTCTTAAATTTCCATCATCATTATTTGTTTTTCTTTTGTTTGTGGCAAATATTAATATTTTAAGTGTGACTTTATCGATTCCTTTGTATCATTAGAAGAAATTTTCTTTGTTGTGTCGGTTGATTAAAAGTAAATAAACAAACACGAAAGATAAACGATGAAATAAGATAATAAGACTGTGTCGAAATATTGTTGATAAACGCTTTAAGATTATTGTCTGGGTTCTGAGGTTCTACGTCTCCAACCTTATCTATGAGGCTATTGTTTGTTCAGCATTAGTTAGTTTTGCTAAATTATTTATGCAAACAATAACAATGAAAGTGATTAGGGCGGCACTTTTTAGTAGATCGTATACTGGACCTTAATGTAGCAATTTCTTAAGAGGAGTAGGGAGGGTGGGGCACGACGGACCCCCTAAGCCGGTACCTAATTACTTCTTGTGGCTTTCTACTAACAATTAAAGTTTTACCGAAACTCTATTTTTTTTCTGGGGCACAACGGTCTTCCATTAAAAATGATAATTTTTTTTCGATGCAGATTATTCCGATATTTTTGATAAATATATCTGTCATCATTGTGATGTATAGTTTTAATAAAAAATAATTTAGTTTATAAATTGTTTTTCCCCAAGATACAATTTTTTTGCACCCAATTTTTTTGGGTGGTCTATTATGTCCTAAGTTTCGCATAATGGCTTTGTAAATATAGGGTAGAGGGGGGTAAAACGGGGTAGGGGGGCAAAATGAACTTATAATTTATGAAAAAATATTAAAAAAAAAAATTGACTAAATTTTGAATAGGGTCTGTTGTACCCCAGGGTTTCTATCCATGCCCCACCCTAATTGAAAAAAAAAATGATAGAATAGTCTTAATTCTGACGAATTTGTTGAATATGGAATTGGGGTACTACCTTAGAACCCTTTGGAATTGCTGCTATATACCTAAGATATGATTCACTTTGGAAAAAATTTGTTTTTAGAGGAGTCAAATTTGGAGATAAACAATCTATCTATTCTATCAGATATTCAGACCTCATAAATCGTCTCAGTCAAAGTTCCAGCATAAAGACAATTGCCTTTATTTTGAAAGTACAAAAAATAGCAACCCTACAACTGAATTCTGGCTAGGACCTGGAATTTCCAATTGGCCCTAATCGCTTCATTTGTATTGTGTTTGTTATTTGGGCAACCGTATTTTCATTTACAAAAGACATTTTTAATATTTTCCCATTTTGTTTTGTTTTACACTCTGCAGTGTTGAGTTGTTTCGAAAAATTGTGATTATTTTTTGTTAATTAATAATTAATTGTGTCTATAGACACAATTAATAATTATAATAATAACACTATAGTGTTAGTGTCAGTGTAAGTGCCAGTGTCTTTCAAATAATCATCTTATTTTTTCTAGTACTAATAGATTTTTTCAATTTTTGTTGGATTTATGCAGCAAACTGTTTGTTTTTTTTTTCAACTGTCTCCCATACGAAAAGGTCGATTTTTTAATTATTTCGAAATGATTTAATACGAAATCTTTTATGACACTTTTCTATGGAATCCCAAACTTTTTTTAATATGGATCTAACTACAATTCAACGGATCTAACTACAATTCAACAATTATTTTGGAAGTTTTTCTTGTTATCAAAAGAAACTATCTTCGATTAGAAATTGAGTTTTTTTTTTAATAAATAGGAATGTAATTAACGGTATACAGAACTAGTGCAAATCATTATTATAGCAGGGGAGGCCCGAAGGCTAAATGGGGATTTTCTCGAGCGTCGTTGAAGCCGATGGAATATGATGATTAGATGATGGGAAGAAAAATATGTTATATGATGTATACCCTTTTAACGGTGGGGGGAGCGTCGACTGACTTTCAAAAATTGTAAAAAAAAACTGTCACATAGACGCATTCGAGCGCGTCAGATATTGATGCTGCGTATATCCCTCGTACCTCTGATGACGGAAATATGTTAATCTGCCGGTTTGCATGGTGAGGGTGGCCGTATGGAAGGGTAAAAAATCGAAAAAAAAATTTTACTCGAGCTCGTCAGATATTTAGAGGGGGTGTTAAGTGACTCTAAAAGAAACTACGATTCAAAATTCTGATGATTTTGAAGTAACGTAAGCTCGCGGTGGCTTTTTGAACTTTCAAAAAAAAACTAGTCATTTTGACATATTCGAGCGCGTCAGATTTTCAAACTGAGGGCTCAGTTTGATGTCCGAAACGTGATGATCCATAATCTGATCATTTAGAGAAGGAGTTTTCTTATTCTGACAAGGTGAAAGAAATTTTTATTCATATTTTTTTATTTTTTAACACTGATTTTTTTCTGAAAGAAATGCATGGAAAATAGCATGGAAGTAATAAAAACTATTTTTTTTTCAAACAAAAATATATATTTTTTACAAATTTTTGTAATCTTCCTCTTCAGTCGTTGAATCATCTTCTTCCTCTGGTTCGATTTGATCATCAATTTCATCTAAAACAAAAAAGCTTGGCCCAACAGTTTCGCGAGCACTTCCATGCTATTTTCCATGCATTTCTTTCAGAAAAAAATCAATGTTAAAAAAATGAATAAAAACTTTTTTCAACTTGTCAGAATTAGAAAACTCCCTCTCTAGATGATCAGATTATGGATTAGCACGCCTCGGACATCAAACTGAGCCCTCAGTTTGAAAATCTGACGCGCTCGAGTATTTCAAAATGACTATTTTTTTCTGCATGTTCGAAAAGCCACCGCGAGCTTGCGTTACGTCAAAATCGTCAGAATTTTGAATCGTAGCTTCTTTTATGGTCACTTACACCACCTCTAAATATCTGACGAGCTCGAGTACATGTTTTTTTCGATTTTTCACCCTTCCATACGGCCACACTCGCCATGCAAACCGGCAGATTAACATATTTCCATGATCAGAGGTACGTGGGATATACACAATATCAATATCTGATGCGCTCGAATATTTTTATGTAACAGTTTTTTTCTACATTTTTGAAAGACTGTCGATGCTCCCCCCACCGTTAAAATCATATAACATTTTTTTCTTCCCATCATCTAATCATCACATTCCATAAGTCTCAACGACGCTCGAGAAAATCTCCATTTAGCCTCCGAGGCTCCCCTTTTATGAGAGACCTGTGAAGTTATATTATAGTGTTTAATTTTTTTTTATTTATTGTTGACAATATTTAAACATCAGTTCGATAATTCATCAAATATTGAAGACATACATCAACTGCTCCAACTAAATTTTATTGAGCATTTTTGTTACTTCGGCTTATGGAAATCGTCAGATTATATTTTTTCCGTTATCCTTGAATTATTTCCTTCTAAACAGAAAAATTTTTGACCACGCTCGAGAATGTCGAAATGACGTTTTTTTTTGCAAGTTTGTAACCCTCCCACTCCCTTACGTCAAGTTAAAATCGTCAGAATATTTTAATGTACACTTTTGATCATGTAATTAACTCCCTTACCTTAATCTGACGCGCTCGACTATGTCTAATGATCAACTTTTTTTTACTAATCTGATCGGCTGCCCTAGGTTGTCGGCCATATAGGTATATAGAGCTCATATATGGTGGAGGTACTTAACAGGGTGTAAGGTATCCCTCCTTATATTAATCTGACGCGCTTGATCAAATCCTCAAATCCCCGCTTGGACAATCCTACTATTAATTCCAGGAAAGCTCGAGCAGGCTCGCTCTGAAAGTGATTCTTCATAAATTTTTATCTTGACACCTACTATTGCTTGGACCTTCATTATAAATTGATCCCCAACTTCTAATGCAGCTCGAAATAATTCAAACTGTCCGAATGTTGATCTTTCCCAAATAAATAAAATCATAAATAGGGAAATCTGTAAACTGAATTTTACAATTGTTACTGGAATTCCAGAAGAATATGAAGCATTATAAAGCAATATAAAATTATAAAGAAACCCAAGCATACGGAAAAATTTATAAAGTATTAAAGAAGAAAGTATCCCAGTTTTCCGCAAGTTGTAGTTTAACGATAATCGAACGAATACTGCCGGGAGCGTTTTATTGAAAAAGTTTCTCGACTGTTGTAAACTATTATCAGTAATGATTTCTTCATTTTCTAAAAGATAGCAAAACAAATAATAAAACAGAGAGGTTATCAATGATTTCAACTTGCAAAACTGTTATGTCAATGGTGGTTTCGCAATTCTTTTACGAAAGCTCTAACTCGCAAAATTTTTTTGATATTTTGTTTATAATCACTTAAAGAAATCGAGTTTAATGAAAACAAGTTTTACGTGTTACAACACGAAAAAAAAAAGACGATCCAACCACCAACCTTGTTTTTATTTATTCTCTTACAAAATATTTTAAATTGTTTAATATCTATTGTTCACTTGATGTGGTTAAATTTAAGGCCGAACCTATAAAATTGTTGTTGATTAAAAACAATTAGAGATAACGCATTTGTTATTTGGTTACAGACATTTGAACAATGAAGAGGTTCCATACAGTTTTATTATTATTTGTGAATTTAATGGTAATTAATTTAGTATGTTGTAATTATCGTATTGGCGTTGGTATAGCTGATTGTACAGGACCTTCAGCTGAAATTACTTTTGTAAGTATCTAATTTTAGATAAACACCCTTTTCCATGTTTCGCATTCATTAATATCATGTTCAGAGTATAATAGTTATGTAGGGCATCAAGTGATAATTGGTACGTGTTCCAAAACTAAAAAAACTAAACTTTTAAGAAAGCTAGCTTTGTGGAAAATGAATCGATAATTATTTATGGGGCAATTTGAGTCGACCGCCTGCGAATTTGTTTTCACTTTTTTCCTTGATTATTTATTTTCTTTCTTCCCTGTTGCTCAATCAATTCATTATGCTAAATAAATTATAAAATTTGTTTCTGAATAGATATTGATCGTAGCCACCTGTAGCTACACTCAGTTCTTTCTCCATATTCTAAGTATTTATCTTAAAAATTCATCCCCAAAGGCGTGAAATAAAAGAAACGATATTTTTTGGAAGTTGAAATTAGATTTACTTAGGAGGTCGGCAAAAAACAATAGACATTAGAGATGAGATAAGCGGCCCTTTTTCTGTTAAATCTTAGGATTTTAAAGCATATTCTCCTTTCCCCTCTGTTTGAATGAATCATATTTTATCTGTTGTTAGATAAGAACGTCCAATGAATCTTAAAGAGTAACAAAAAAAAACGTACCACATGTCGACGGCTTCCAGAAGAATAAATGATTTTACTACAAATGCAGGAAAAAAGCAAATAAAAAAACCAAATTAAAAGTTCCGGCAAATGATAAAACTAATCAACTTACTTATCGAAGATGGCCATGTTCGTCAATTATCACACTGTGAGAAATAATTAAAAATTGACCTACCTCTACAAAATGAACACAGCAAACTGGATATAATTTTGCAGGTTTATGAACTCACCTGTAACAACATGCATAGCACAGTAGATTTACTTTTTCTTTGTTTATTCTCTTTGCTAACAGTATAAGTACCTTTCTTGGTACTTAAATGTTATTCAATAGATAGCGGAAAGAGTGCATGAGACTCTTGTTTTCGCCGGGCGTAATTTAGCGTCGATCCGGCTCTGCTAGGTAGTCATTATTTGTTAATTTCGTACGCATCACTTCGCTTACATTTTGCATTCCGTACATTTACCTTCCCCAGTTTCCTTGAACATTTCGAGATCGACCAGAAACACAAAACGTGTCCCTTTAATGTTGTCCAATGAAGACATACAAATCTACAAAAGATAAAGTCGACAAAGAAGTATCTGGGGAAATAATAAATTTCCGATCTGCGTATAAATAGCGATCAATATTCAAATATTTCACAGCAACTTGATTATATATTCTCATCATGCTTCCGATTCAATCTACCAGCTTTACTTTTAAATAGAACAAGATTAATCGAAACTATTCCGATCTCTACCTCCTACGTGATAACTATTATATTCTACCGATAATCAGAACTTGTAGATATCAAATATTAGCTATATTTTTTTTTGTGTTTTCGTTTTCGTAATTTATAGATGGGATATGCCAAAGCAAAACAAAAGGGCTGTGGTATTCACCTTCGACAATTCTCACGGGCATTCATTATCGATGATGGTACAAATAGGATTGCTTTCGTTTCTGTTGATGTTGCTATGATGGGAATCGAATTGAAAAAAGCCGTAAATCCATTTCAAACACAAAATCTCTCTTATTCTCTATTTATATTTGATTTAATGTAGGTAATTAAACGTCTAAAAAGACTTGATAATAATATTTATACTGAAGAGAATGTGATTATAAGTGCAACACATACGCATGGAGCCCCTGGTGGTTTTCTAATGGATTTACTCTACGATATACCGAATAGTGGATTTAATCGTGAAACTTTTGATGCTTTAGTTGATGGAATTACAAAAGTAAGTAATTTGATTGATTCCCACATCTTTTTAAGTTTCTTAATAATATTACTCAAGTGTTATTGTAGTCGATGATACGAGCCCATTATAATATGGTTGAGGGCAAAATCTATTGGTCATCTGGTGAATTAGTTGATGCAAATATCAATAGAAGTCCTACAGCTTATTTATTGAATCCACCCGAGGAGAGAGTCAAGTAAATCTTTATATAAAATCTATGATCAACACCAGATTTACGATACGTTCTCTTAATTACAGTTATAAATATGATGTCGACAAGGAATTGGTACAATTGAAATTCGTTCGAAACGTTGATAATTCGTTGATAGGTGTAATCAATTGGTTTGCCGTCCATCCAACATCTATGAATAATACAAATTGTTTAGTAACATCGGATAATGTTGGATATGCGTCGATTTTACTTGAAAAAATGATTAATAAAAATACACTTTTAGGAAAAGTACGTTTTGTTGTTGATGAAAACATCAATTATTAATTAGATTCGCTGTTTAAGGGTCCTTTTGTTGGTGCCTTCGCTTCAACGAATTTAGGTGATGTCTCGCCAAATTTAAACGGCCCACGTTGTATTAATACCGGTGAGAGTTGTGATTTGAATCATAGCACGTGTAATGGTGAAGCGAAATGGTGTCGAGCTTCTGGTCCTGGACACGATATGTTTGAAAGTACACGCATAATAGCTGAACGTTTATTTAATCAAGCTGTGGTAAGTTTCAAATGAGTAATGTTTTTAAGATTTACTTCCGTCATTACGTTAATCCATAATCTGTAATATTAGCCGTGCTCAGTTGCTATTCTATCTACGATCTAATGCTGTTGTTGTTGTTATCTGTCGTCATTTATCTTTCTAGCTACGAGTCATTAACTTTATAATATGTAGTATCCAAAGTAATTTGTCTTTGCTGAAGGAAGTTGTAGAGTTATTGAAAAATGGAATGCAAGACATGTAAATTATTATATTAATTAACTATTGATTTAAAGCACACGTTTCAGCAATCAATCAATTAACTGTCTCGAAGATCACGCTAAGATTTCAATCTCTTTTTCCCCATTTCTTATCTACATGCTTGACATTATCTTTTCAGAAATTATTGAAACAATCCGACAGTCATGAAGTTACTGGTCCGGTGAAATTCATCCATCAATATGTAAATATGCCGAAACAGAAGGTTCCAATTACATTCCCCAATAGTTCCGAAAAAGAGGTAAGACTATTATAATCAACGAAAAACAAAAAAAAATACGCTTTTTTTTTAATTTTTAACACAACAGGTTAAAGGTTGTTCACCAGCGATGGGTTATAGTTTTGCAGCTGGTACAACGGATGGAGCTGGTGAATTCGATTTCAAACAAGGCACATTCACATCAAATTCATTTTGGAATGGCATTCGAGATTTTCTATTTCCACCGACAAAAGAGGATATAGCCTGCCAATATCCTAAGCCAATTCTAATCAATTCGGGAGGCGTAAGTAACACTTTTCAATGATAAAAAAATGCTTATTTTTTATATAAGACATCGGAATCAACTATTCCGATGTCTTTCGGAATAAATGAAGCCCCAGTTGGTCTTGTTACATCACGTACTTAAACTGTCACATAACTAGCTACGATGTTATGTTTTATTGTTTTTTTTTGTTTTGAAGATTTCTCAACCTTATCAATGGCAACCGAAGATCGTCGCAACACAACTATTACAATTAGGTAATGTAATATTGATTGCGGTACCGGGTGAATTTACAACAATGGCTGGTCGAAGACTTAGACGTGTCATTCAACAGACTGCCATCAATAATAATGGATCGACGAATGTGAAACCTATCATAACAGGACTTAGTAATATGTATACAAGTTATATAACGACACCAGAGGAATATCAGGTAGCATAGCAATTGTTAAAGTTTAGTAAAGCTCTAATTATATTACGTACTAGCGAATACCCGCCCGCTTCGCTGGTCGTACAATACAGTCAGTCAGTTTTTATACAGTGATTTTACGTCGAAAAGTCACTCTTTATAAAAAGTTCTGCTTGTCGAGAAAATGAGATGGCTATAAAAAAAATTTAAATCCTATTAAATCCAGAAAAACCGAAAACTTTTCTATCTAAAATAGGTATTTTATGGAACTATGCAGTATTTAACTAAAAAAATCAAGACGGCTGATTTATTAGTTGTTATGGTAACATCTTATTAATATCTACCCCAATTTCAATAAAAAAAAATTGAAAGTGCGTGGAACATTAGAAGTGAAATTTCTTAGATTACAGAGGAAGTTCATTCTTTTCTTGGTTTATTTTCTTTCTATCGTTGCCTGACGGCTCGTTTTTGTTCTGCAGTTGTATTTTTCGGCATTTCGCTTATCTCAATTTAACGCCATTAAGTAATATTACAAATATAAAAATTACAAATCGGGGTAACCCTTGAAATTTTAGTTGCGTTTCAGAGGGCGCTGTACATCGATCAATGACACCAACTCTAGACCCTAGTTTTTATTTTACGCAGTTGGCAGAACTGACATAGTATAAGCGACGCTATTGGCAACGTCCCCACTCTTCCCTCTCAGCTGTCTGTTAGAGGGGAAGTGTTTCCCCTCACGGCGTCTCGCATTTTCGTTACGTAGGGAAAATACATTGGAAAATATTTACACCCAAGCGCGGCTAAAGAAGTTTCACTTCAAAAATGTTGACTAAAGAAGAACGAATTTATTTGGTACAATGTTATGGGAATCTATCGTTTAAAATTCTGGTAGATATTAATAAGATGTTACCATAACAACTAATAAATCAGCCGACTTAATTTTTTTGTTAAATACCGCATAGTTGCACAAAATACCTATTTTAGATAGAAAAGTTCTTGTTTTTTCTAAATTTATTAAAGATATGTAATCTGATCTGAATTTTTTTTATGGCAATTTTATTTTCTCAGCAAGCAGAACTTTTTATAAAGACTGACTTTTTGTTGTACAATTGAAAATTAAGATTTTTTCCCTCTTGTCAACTTCATCCTGGGACACACTGTATAATAATAATAATTCTATATACTTTACTTTATGGTGGTTGATCACATGTCATTATTCTTCGTTTTTGTTTTACAACAAAAGACAGTCGATTAAAACCAACAAAATAAGCGTCTTTGGTTTTTATTGGCGGTACAAAATATACACAAAACTAAATCGAAAAAAAAATGACAAAGCGAGAATGAAATTGAAAAACTAAATAGCCTATAACCATCTACGAAAAATTCTGTATCGAATGGTCGAGGTCCCATGTCGATAGGATCAGTAGTTTTTACGTGATGGAGCCTCAAAGAAACAGATTTTGCTTATGTATATATAGATTACGAACTTAAAAGATTTCTAGAAAATAACAAACTATCAATAACAGGTTTCTTAATAAGAAACTCTAAATCTGGGGCCAACCCAAAACCTTTCTATTTTTCTACATAAACGCTATTCGAATCGCTTCATTTTTATAGACACTATAAGAGTCTTTACATGTTGTACCGAATCGCCACCATTTCCTTGAGGAAGCATTGGATCTCATCGTTCACCTTGTCTTTGGAGCTTGATGATTGAAAAAGCTTAATTCAAAAGGGCATAATATTTGTTTACGATAATGCTTATCCACACATCGGGTGTCCAAAGGTCGTTCTACTGGTGATCATCTTATAGTGCCAATTTAGCCCCCTCCCCCGTATTTGTAAGTTAAACGAACCATTGATTCGAAGACGAGAAAAGAAATGCAGTTCAAAGTTCCTTAAGGGCCGCTTCAAAGCTTAAGGGTGTAAGCAATGTGTTTATAGTGGCCTTCTTCTTTCCTCGATTCGGTATATAACACGTTTAAATTGTGCGCTTTTTACAATTTGTTGATGATTGCATAAATGACGGTCTTTTTGTGTGCTGTATTAGAAGTTTTCGGTCCTTTTTCTATGAAAATCGAACATTAATTAATTAAATTAATTAATTAATTTAATTTAATACTTTTTCTGTTATTTGAGTTTTTTTTGGGTTATTTGTCAAATAAAATCAATACACTAAAGGTAAAGTATCAAATACTTAAAAAATTGGACAGTATTACAAGCTTGGCACCCGCACTTATAACCATCTCAAGCTTTCTTTCGATTGCGGGCTCAAGGAGGTCACGGCGGCAAGCTGGGATGGGATGCGCATACAGAAGCTGATGTGAACTTCATAGAAATAGTTTTTTTTTGTAGTTTTTTGTAAAAGTAGGAAACCTTACATAATAGGAGTCCGTCTTTACAATTTCTATTAACTTTTTCCAATTATTTTAAATAGAAACGTAATCACCCGGCGCATCCACCATTTTTTTTTTAATCAGCATACTACACCTACACAATATATTTGAGAAAAAATTGCTCTTTTGACATTGTGAATGGATTACTTTTCCGCTTGATAAAATTATCAAATAAACTCGATTTGATGTTTACTCTCTCTCACTCTTTTGCCTCTATTCAATTCCATTTATAGGTAATTTAGATTTAGATGGAAACGTATAAGTTACCGCCAAGGTAAAATACGCTACATTCGCAGAGAAATATTACAAACATAAAAAAACGCCTATATTATTTTTGTATTTTAACCATATTCAAATTTTCCAATATTTCGATGTCCTGATGTTTTTGATGATTAAAAGTCTATTCCAATATTTGTTATAATATGGGCCCAACCAAGTGTACACTCATAATGTAACATTTCAACGATATAATAAAACGAATAGAGACAAAAAAAAATTGTGGATGATGATGAGAGGCTTTTATCAAAAGAACAATACACTAAATCCATTATAATAGTGGTAATGTGTTTCTCTCTGATGGTCAATCAAAAAACACATTATTTTTTTAATGTTAAAATAGCTCTTCACTTTTTATCTATACTAAACAAAAAAACGAACATAAATGACGAGAATTTACGATAATAGACATGATTTTGACTTTCAAAAATAACAAAAAAGACACCCAATTTATTTGCATGCAAAAGTCAAGACATGTTGATAATTAGGGATTTCGTATCACGTAATATATCTAATAATAAACACTAATTAATATATACATATATTCGAATAGATGCAGAGATATGAGGCAGCATCTACTATCTATGGACCTCACACTCTCACCATCTATCTTAGAGTTTACCAAGATTTGACAGAAGCCCTATTCAAGGTAAGTGTGGATCAAATTACCTATTGAACGTTAAAGATTGATCATACCAAAAAAAAAATCGAACAAAAACAATTTATTTCATATAAAGCCAGTGACAAACGTAATTCTAGAATCAACGTCTAGATCCCGGCCCACAACCACCACCTTTCCCATCACGACTAATATCATTAACGCCACCGGTCATATTTGATACATCCGGACTTAAAGCGAATTTCGGTAATTGTATTCAACAGCCACCAACAACTGTGAAATTAAACGATTTAGTCAATGCACAATTCGTAAGTGTTTCTTCTCGATTTAATCTGTTTGGAATTTTGATGAAAACCAGTGAATCCTTTAGGTATCTGGACATCCTCGAAATAATCTAATGCACGAGAAATCTTTTCTGTATATTGAACGATTTGTAGGCGACAGATGGACGGTGTATACAACGGATGCTGACTGGAATACAAAGTAAGTCAAGTGTTAAAAAAAAAAGAAGGCTCTAATATAGATTGACGTGAATCATAATCAATCAAGAGAGAATTGATTAGATATGATGTCGTCTATTATTGAACATTTTCCGATTTTAATACACTTGAATAATTCCCGCTTTTTTTGCTATTTATTTCAGATTTATATGGGAAAGAATTTCATTTTTATTAGGCGGCAGTACAGTTACAATCCAGTGGAAAATTCCAATAGATACACCATTAGGATTATATCGAATTCGACATACAGGATATTACAAACATTTATTTGGAGGAATTTCACCGTATGAGGGAGTTTCAAATGGTTTTAAAATTATCCAATAGATATACATAATAAAATTCTTATTATAATAATAATAATAATAGTAAGAAGAAGACTGATTTGAATAAAACTATCTTGCCTACATTTTGTCTACTTTTATATAAGAGTACATTACTTTTATATTCTCCTTTTTCTACTTATAGAAAAAATAACAACAGAATGTCTTCAATTTAATGAATACATTTACGGAATAAAGCCAACAAAAAATTATAAAGTATTTCCAATGAGGATGATGACATCGAAAAAATACTTCATTCTACTAATAAACGTACCATTAATTTTATTTTTTGCAGTCATATGTAAATGTGTTTTTTTTTGTATTACCTTATCATGTTGATCATAGTACGGTTCTAATAAGCAAAACTGCTAGCTAAAAGCAGGGGATTTTCACATGTATGTTTTTGAAATGTTTATTGAAAAAAAAATAGGGGCGCAATTGCAGCGTTCAATAACGTATTACCAAATTGGCTGTTTGATTATTTTGATTACGGAAGTAATCTTATCCTGTAGATCCGTTCGCCATTTAATTGATAAGATGATGGTAAATTTTCCTGTATATCATTTAATTTAATCCCCTGCTTGTAGGACTTCCCTGTTCTCAGATTTCCGCTTATTCAGATAACAGATTCTATCGATTACGTGTCATATCATTATGTTTTCGTTGGTTTTTTTATTGAAAATTGCCGTTTTTTCTTCACTTGTTGATGTCATTCTTTGACTTTATTTGCGTCTGTTTTTTCTTGTTATTGCGTTGCAGAAATAGTCCTAATCGAGTATCTTTGTTATTGTAACGTCTACAATAGTTTATTTCTTCCATACAACTCAGAAATCGATGTTAATACACTGGACGAGTCGATAATTTTTTTTTGTCTTTTAGACGTCCATAGCTTTTTATGGTTAGTTAGCAATTGATCAATGATTTATGCGATTTGAGCAGACTAGCCTCTGGACTCCATATTCCATCGTATAAATGTATCACACCAGTGGCGTAGAATAGTGTATCATACGAGGGTGGTCTGAAAAGTTTCCGACCTCAACGTGAAGATAGCAACACTCGTAAATAAAAGCTAGTGAATTTCGTTGTTCATCTGTTGACAGTTACTCACCAAAGTTTCAGCCATTTTGGACGCGCAATTGTTATGTAACAGTCGTTTGAATGAGTTGATGTGAGTGTTTTTATGAAAATGGACAAAATCGAGTATCGACATGTCAAATATTTGTTTTTGAAAGGCAATACGTCTATGCAGGCGGTGTTCACTTCTGACCCCCACCATGCCCAATTTTGCCAGAGCCGGTCGAGTTTGAATAGGAAACTTGACAAACTAAAAATTTCAAAAACACAGCCGTTCTTTTGATAGCCCTGTTACATCGATAACAGGGATAAGTTTTTGTGTTACCTATAACTTGCATAGAATTCTCGCTATTTTTGTTAACGTCCTCGTACTGTTTGGTTGTGAATTGAGTTGATCAAAATCATCAAAATATTAGAAGAGCTACTACTAACCACGCTTAACTCTAAATTACACTTTTAAGTTGGTATTAAAAAACTCTACCGACTGACAAAATTGGGTCCTATCTAAAAGCATTGAGTGAACACCGCCTGCGTCTATGCAAATCAAAGATGAAATGAATTCTGTGTATGGGGACTCTGCACCATCATTTACCACAGTGAAATTTTGGGCAGCTGAATTTAAACGTGGCCGTAAGAGCTTGGCAGACGATGAACGTTTATGACGTCAAAAAACCTGCAACTACCGACGAAAACATCGCCAAAGTTCACCAAATGGTGCTAGACGACCGCCGAATTAAAGTGAGAGAGATAGCAGAGGTTATGAACATGTCAAAAGAACGTGTTTGTCACATATTAAATCAACATTTAGACATGAGAAAGCTGTCCGCGCGTTGGGTGCCGCGTTTGCTCACGTTAGACCAAAAACGTGTTCGAATGAACATTTCCAATAAATCCGAGTTTTGGAGCCGATTAATTACTGTAGGTGAAACTTGGATACACCATTATACGCCCGAAACAAAAATACAGTCCAAACAGTGGACTGCAAAGGGGGAACCAGCTCCAAAAAAAGCAAAAACTGTTTTTTCGGCTGGGAAAGTGATGGCGACTGTTTTTTGGTATAGTCATGGAGTTATTTTAATCGATTATCTTCAAAAAGGAAAAACCATTACAGGAGCATACTACGCATCATTACTTGACAAGCTGAAGGCAGAACTTGCGGAAAAACGGCCACATTTGCAGAAGAAGAAAATCCTTATTCACTAAGACACCTCAGCGGTTGCCATGGCGAAAATCCACGAATTACGGTTTGAACTGCTTGACCATCCACCTTACTCACCAGATCTAGCCCCAAGCGACTTTTTTTTGTTCCCTCATCTAAAAATTGCGTTCGGAGGACAGAGATTTTCCTCAAATGAATCGTTCACCTTCGTGAACGATTATTTTGCTGAGAAAAACGCCTAGTACTATTTGGACGGGTTACAGAGATGGGAGCATCGCTGGGAGAAGTGTGTAGAGTTGCAAGTAGACTATGTTGGAAAAAAAATAAAAAATCTGAAAAAATGTCTTGTATCTTTGTAAGGTCGGAAATTTTTCAGACCACCCTCGTAGGTATATAAGGAAACGATTTCACCGGTTCAAATTATTAAATTGGAATCTAATTGTAAGATCGCTTCACAAGTCGACGCGTTTCCTCAACAACATGAAATATTACTGGAATATTATTGGTAAGTTGCTGTCAGATTTTAGACAACCAATGTTATGCGTAATCGTACAAGAATAATTTAAACGATCTTGCAACAGTCTACAGATAATATTCCAGTAGTGTTGCTGCAATACTTTCCTTTCCTTAATTCTAACTAAACTTCTCGATTAATTACTAATTTATACAACTACTAAATTTCTCATATGTTGTTTTTGATAGTTGGAAAACCACTTGATGAGGGTTGCTTGTAATGCTTGAAACTTAATTTCCATAATACACGTAATAAAATGATCTTCATTATGTGGGGCAATGTACAAAATGAAATACTTAATTTCACTCAATATGCTCGAAGGCATTTCAAAGAGAATAAATAAATTGAATTTTTCTTAAATGCATGTATAAAGGACAGCTTTAAAAATCTTAAATTAAAAATCCAATCTACTGATCTTTGACGATAAAAGAATGTTTGAATTTATAGGCCCGTATATGATTTTCGAAATGTAAAGCTTTTGTAGATAATCAACTGAACAAATTACTTTTCCATACCACCATCGTTCGCCCAAAATGTAATTTATTACGTTCATCATAAAATCGTCTCACGATTCTAGTTCGTTTAATAGAACAAACCTACTGTTTTTTTTTGTATTTATCAAATCAAAAAAAATATAGGTCAAATGGAAAACAAATGTTTTTTCTTCGAATATTTTAGAAACAAATTAGAAATAAACAAAACGGTGGGGATTTTGCAATCGCTTATACAATTTACTTTACATTTCAATTCAAAACAATTGCATTCCGTATCCGCTTCTATTCAATTCAAGTCTACATTTAATTTTTGATGTCTTATCTGCAAATCACCTCCAATTCAGGATGTCTTGCATAATTTAACCGAACATCGGTATTACCACAGAATAAACCTTGAAATTTCAAAGAGCCAAAAAATAAAAAGGTTTGGAAAGTCGTCTGTTAGAAAATTCAAAATCCACTGATTTCCTAATATTGATTAAACTTGAAGCTGTTCACCTCGCAAAACACAGAACAATCTTTTGAAGAGATTTCTCCACTAGAAACGGCGATAATTAGATTCTACCAAAGGCGACGATAAAAACACACAACAAATGTAATATCGAAAAAAAAAATTAACTTCCCCACGATTATTTTGTGTTTTTGTGTGGAGATTTTAGATAGCGACAATGATGAAATTGATTAGTTCTGCAGCGATTTAAAGATTAAATATTAAAATCATAACGGATACGACACGTGGAATTTTTTTCTTAATATGGAAGTTGAGAGTAATCATGTCGTGATTTGAAATTTAAATTCTGTACAATGATTTCTATATGGAAAACTTAAAATAATAACACCAAAAGAAAAAAAATGAATTGAAATCACAAATCGTTTGAAAAGTTCATAAATCAAAATATCCAACTGGATTCTTTCTTATTCCACTTTTTCGAATACAATTTATCTTGGACTGTTTGTCAGTAAATCCATATATCTATCAAACAAAGAGGATATTTGTTTACATTCAAGATATCTCATCTACAAGAACAATTTTTTGTCCAACCATCTCGTAATTCTTTAACAGTAGACTGAAATATCAAATTTAACCACAACAACCCTTACTTTATGTCAAACATCTTTTGTTGTCATTCAAAATAGTCATAATAAAGGCTTTCTATCAAAGCAAATATGCTATTCAGGATTATAATATTGAGTAAGTAGTTGGTGAAAGATAACGAGTATGTTCTTTATGAGCCAAAGTGACTAACCTATCGAATTTATGGTCTTAAAAGGGCCTATATGTTGAGAAAAAAATTCTCCCATTGGGAAAAATTTGTAGCTCAATTTTAAAAGGTGTCGGTGGCCATTTGAAATTTCCCATTTAAATAACAAGTAAAGAAAATTTTATCCATTAAAAATGCTACAACTTTTGAACCATTTAAGATAAAAATGTTATCCAGGCACATTCCTATAGGGCATTAAATTCTAAAAAACATGCTTCAGAGTTGATTTTTTTAACTCAAAAATTCATATACTTACGGGCTATGAAAGTTGATGAAAAACGGATATGTTTAGTTTAAAGCTATTTTGGAAATTTTCATTAAAAATGCTGTAACTTTTGAACCGTTTGAGATTAAGATTTTATCCAGACAGATTCTTATAGGGCATTAAATTTTGTAAAAAAATACCTTGAAGTTGGTTCTTTTAACTCAAAACTTCATATACTTCCGGGCTATGAAATTGAAAAAAACATATCTATTTTTCATCAACTTTCATGGCCCGTAAGTATATTAATTTTAGAGTTAAAAAATCAAATTTAAAGCTCCTGTTTAGAGAATTTAATGCTCTATGAGAAAATGCCTGGATAAAATTTTTATCTCAAACGGTTCAAAAGTTATAGCATTTTTAGTGGACAACCGACACCTTTTAAAATTGACCTAAAAATTTTTCTCAATGGGAGAATTTTTTCCCAACATATAGGCCTCTTTGAAGCCATAAATTCGATAGGTTAGTCATTTTGGCTCACCCTAATGTTCTTGTAAAATTGATCAAATATAATTCATATATGTCCAAATTAAGCAACAAATTTTGCAGATTAAACTTTAAAAGACTGGCAATTACCTATTTTTACACAATTCTTTCTTATAAGCTTCTTGTTGGACTTATTATCCTATAAATTGTATTATTGTATAATAGGAAGAGACAAAGTCTTCTAATTATATTAGCACAAAGTCAAGAAGATAAAAATTTCAAAATCTTCAACATTTACAGTTTCTTTTTTTTCTCGTCTCTCGGGCAAATATTTCATACGACACGTGACCCATTATAATTGCCTAATTTTTAATTAATTAATTAATATCTATATGCAGAAAACAGGTTCTATTCAAGTTCTGTGTTCATCTTAAAAAATTTGTTTATAATTAATTGGCATAAACTGACCTTGATTCGGTCAATAATATTTTATATATTGCCTCCTATTGATAATATGTAAACATTTATTATTTATAGGTATATAAAAAACAGGACCTGTATTGTTTGACCACAAAACAAAATCGATTGCATTCTAGAAATTATTCAGCAACTTTTCCGAATGTTATTGAAAAATTTTCAGATTTTAAAATTAGCTACATTTTGTTATACTACAACAATAAATAATACTCCTAACGTGGCCTCCTTCTTTATTTCTGTGTTGTAAATCTTTTAGAAATTATTTTAATATCAAAGAAAAACGAAGAGTTTTATTAAGAAATAATCAAAATTATTTTAAAATACGACAAGAAAAAAAAAATTAGAAATGATGGGAATTTCAATGGCTTTTGAAAACTGACTAAACCGATGACAATGCCATTAAAGAATGTTGTATTTTTTGGATTGCAAAAAGATTTACAACAACATTTTTGTTATTTATTTTTTTACTACCTGTTCGAATCTTGATGGAAATTTTATTGATTTATAGTTGCATTTTAGTATTTTTTGGAAATCAAATTTTTTTGATATAAACTGATCAGTAACATATTTCCTTTGAAAGATTAGAAAAATATTCAAAGACAAATATTTCTTTTTCATATTAAAACAACCAACCAACGGTGTATTGACTTGGAATGCCTACCATTCTGACCTTACACAGCCCCCATGGGCGACAGGATCAGGAAATCTGCCTAATCAGCAGCGTCATCCTTGACTACAGATTCTCTTTGGAGCCGCAAGCTCCTTCAGTATTTCGGCCTATTTAACCCTCTACTGTCTATCAAGCGACCGGGCCAGGTTTTAAATCAGAGGCCACCCCGGTTCCCGTCGTACCAGCCCTCATCGCTGGATATTCGGATTTCACCCCTTCAGATCAAACAAAAGTTAAATGCCACCACTGCGGAGAATATTATAACAATCGCTACAGTGTACAATGCATTTATTCCACAAAGAACTCCAACATATTCAATTTAACATTTGAGACTTTTAGTCGACTTTTCCTGTCAACATTATTGACATCTACTCATTTGTTGTATTCGAATATCACTAAAGAATAGACTATTGTGTTCCCATCATCCAAAAATTACCTAAACGGTTGATAATTTGTTCTTAATTTGAAAGCACCAAAGTGGAATTTGAACCGGAAAGATAGATACTGAAGTGATCAAAACTAGTGATGGGCACCACCGAATGAAAGAAACAATCGAAAGAATCGAAATCGAGAGTAAGTAACAGTCGAATGATTTTTTACAATCGACTAACTATAACATCTCATGTTTCGAATGTTTCGATGTCTAGTCGTCTGGCTTTCTCAAGGGCCATCTCTCACGCAGTGTTTGTAGAGATATTTGCTACGGTATGATTTATTCTTATTCTCTCTCTCTCTCTCTTTCTTATTTTGGTTATTTTGGAATTTCTTCCATCACACCCCAAAAATACTTCGCATTATTTTCTAGGAATACTATCTTCTATCGTCTAACAAAAACAAAAACGCTAGCCGATGGATATTTTTATAATAAAGGAAAAGTCATAAACTTCCCAGCAGGATCCTTGAATTACAGTAAAATTAGAAATAATCTTTAAAGCCAAATGTCTCTTTTCCCGTTACGTACTCTACCCTTATTCAAGAATTATTTCCTATTCATTTAATTGTAAGAACAGCTAGTATACAGTTGATATTCAATTGGTCAAGGGCCATTTATGGACATTTGATAAAATCAAAATGTGACAACTTCTTTAGGGCTAATAAATTTAAATTGATTTTGAAAAAAAAAGCAGGGTTCTGATGGGGTAAAAAAATTAACAATAGTTATACAATACTTTTATTGAAAAAATACATTTTTGTATTTATTCTTTAAAAAGGAAGTAAGGATTCTAAATTCTCCTATAACTGTTGTTGATCCTATCATAAAACCAAATGTGGTAAGCCATTCCCTTTATTTATAAAAAAATACCCTTTTATCAAGCACATTATCCTGAATCGATTAAGTGGGAAAAATTTAGACTATATAGTGTTTCTAACTAGTAATTTGTCGTAATATAATTCTTTGCTTTTTTTGTTAATTAATTAGGTATATTTGACATATTTTTGTTATGTAGGAATGTTTCTTTTTATATTACAAAAAAAAATATGTTTACATTCTTATATTATTAAGATTTTGCTTTTTTATGACCAATTATATTCGTTCCTAATATTCACTTACAATTAGTAATTCATATTATTAGTAAATCGTTACTATTCGATAGCAATCGATTCTCAGACGACCGCTCGATTGTAATAGTAAGTAGGAAGTGTTCGAATACGAATGTTTACAATCGATTGTTTCGTAAAGTAGTAAACCATCGATATTTCGAAAAGTAGTCAACAATCGATTGTTTCGATTACTTTCATTCGATTGCGCCCACCACTAATCAAAACAGCTACCTACACATAAAGGTCACATTCCTAAAACTGACAAGCTCGAAAATCAAGATGAGGCGAAAAGATGAGACATGAAGGATTAAATTTCCTGCATTTCTCGATTAACTAAGCTTTCTTTTAACACTGCATACACCCCTGGAAGTTTTATTTGCACAACACCTTTGAGACGGATGTGAATTCGGGTTTATTAACTGTTGAGAAAACAAACAATGTCAGATATATTTTGTTATAATTCCATTCATCTTTTTTTTCCCAACAGGTTGTTAAGCTGCAGTCGTCTATTGACGATCGATTTTTCTAATTTTAACATTTTAATAACTAATAATAGTTAACTCGTTTACTATTCATTTGAGGATATTAATAAATATGTATTGCTAACAACTTTAATTAGATTTTCTACCAAACTGTCGTTTATTATAAAAAACACTTTTTTACAAAACTTACTGTTAAAGTCCTATTTTATCGACTAAATGGTCGATGGTAAAGTAGCACTTTACCGTTACACGACGGTAAAATAAACTAAAAAGTATTTTAAGGGCAAGTATTGGAAAAAATCTTGTAAAGTCCTTTTATTCATTCGCGGATTTGGCTCATGATGCTGGTGGCCGAGTGAGCAAAATCCGCGGGTGGAAAAAGTATGACTTTACCACATTGTACTGTTATTTCATTTTGAATTATAATTAAACGCAATTATACTATATTCATCGATCAAAGGGTTACTAGATTTAACAATTATTGTTAACGGAGATATGGACACAAACAAATAAATCGTTATTCTATTTAATCTTTGGGTACCCCAGCCGCAAACACGATTGGCAAATGAAACAAACAGATTTTTCTAAGTTGACACATTTAGTAAAAGTCAAAAAGAAATGTAATGGTTTTGCGTTTTGTATAGAAATATCCGATTCTATTTCATGCACAAAACATGCAGTTTTTTTTTTTAATTGGACGGCATAAACAAGTTGATCTAGCTCACCTGGAAACAGTTTTATTTTAGTCAGATACATTCAACCGTCTGTTTAACGAATATTTATTTTCAGCCTCCAATAATAAAGAAAAACAGAAAAATTGTAGATTAATTATTAACATATTTCCAAAATTAGCTAAATGTGGGATAAGTTGAAGAACAGAAAAAAAATGCCTAAATGTAGCATAATTAAAAAGAATGATTCTCACGTGGGCCTGACAATTTCCACTAATTTTCTAATCTAAAAAAGAAAAATCAATCAACTTTTTTCTTCTATTTACTCACTATACTTTATGATATTACTGCGCATGATAGTGACAGACAGATAGAATGAATGAAGTAAACATAGAAGACAGACCAACAACAGTCCTCCAACGAGCTTGTTGCGGTAAACGAGATGCTCAAAATAGAGAGCTTTTAAAAGCGCGCGCGTTATGTTCTTCAAACAAACTTTACGAAAAGTGTAAAAACTCTAGTTTTGCAACAACAAACAAACAAAAAAAATAGAACAGAATGGAGGAACTATTAGAGATCCCGTTAAATTTAAACGTAACAACAACACAATGTAATGAAGAGACAATGGGCCCAAAACGGGATAGTTTATATATAATTGTACCAATTATAATAATTTATATTATCATCTTTTTGACTGGAACAATCGGTAATATAAGTACGTGTATTGTTATATTTCGGAATAAATCAATGCATACAGCCACAAATTATTATTTATTTAGTTTAGCTATATCCGATCTATTACTATTAATATCAGGTTTACCACCGGAGATTTATTCAATATATTCACGTTATCCATATATATTTGGTAGTGCGTTCTGTTTTTTACGCGGCATGTTTGCTGAAACTTCAGCAAATGCTACCGTTCTAACAATCACCGCATTCACTGTTGAACGTTATCTAGCTATATGCCATCCATTTTTATCACATACAATGTCGAAATTATCACGAGCAATTAAATTAATATTAATCATATGGTTATTGGCTATATGTTTAGCTATACCACAGGCGATGCAATTTAAATTAATTGGTGATGATGATGATTGTAAAATGTGTGTTTTCTATGAACCGATAATTGAACATTCATTCGAATTATCAACGTTATTATTTTTCGTTTTACCAATGACTTTGATAACTGTGCTTTATGTGTTGATTGGACAAAAATTGAAAAATTCGAATATGATGAAACGGCAACGCAATTCAACACGAATACAGAGTAAATCATCGAAGAAAGTTGTGAAAATGTTGGGTAAGTTCTCGTATTCTCTCATTTACAACGTTTTAATTTTTAAATATAGATTAAAAAGTTTGTTGATTTATTAAGTACTTTGTAGAATTTAGAGTTGAGCTCATTAAATTAACTCATACAAATCGTCCATTTGTGATCATTAAAAAAATGTATTGGAAAATCACTTGGAATCATTAGAAATTAAATCAATTTGGTTTTTGTTGGGGGGACAGGTCAGCATTTTGCATGGGAATTTCCTAGTTAATTCAATTTAAACAAAACATCTATTGATGTTTTTAATTTATCGAAAATATTTAGATTAAAAGGAAAAAATCGTCTACCTACACGAACCTGTTTCTGTTGCATATTTCTCTCAATAAATATTTATATGGAATTCTAAATTCATCTCAACCATTTCTACAAGATAAACTATTAGGGAACTAATTAAAAATTCATAAATAAAAGTTAAATAAAGCAAATCGTTAACTGTACGTAAAAATAACGAATTTTCTAGAGATTTGAAGACTGGTTGTATTTAAGAGATCAATCAATCACCATCTCCATTAGGTTTTCCTTATACCACCGTATCTATAATGGCTCGATTTTATTACTTTGTCTTTAATCTCTTAAATCACTAATTAAGCAAAATTAATTTTTTTCTAAACAACCTCCACGGCCTGTAAAGGTAAGTTGCGTTAAATCGTCCTATTTTTATCCCAGATGTAGTTAATCTAGGTCCCAACCTTTTGGCGATACTCTGTAATTTTTAAATTTATTTTTCAAAACTATCCATATTTAAACGAAATATCGAATCATGTTTTTTTGTTCGTTTTAATTCAAAATGTAAATTTTAATCAACTTGTTTTGTAAATTCTAAAGCTTCTTTAAATATCAAATATTCAAATAATATAGGTGAATAATGAAAAATTAACAATGTAGTTTCAACTGCACAACAAAGCTACGTAAATGTAAAAAATATGTCGTTTAATTAATTCGTAATACAATTATCAAAGTGGTAATATCATCAGGCTTCGAGATAATAATGTATGGGTATACCAGGATAGGGTGGCCGGTGAGATGCGCAGATGTTGAAAAAGGATGGTTGAAGTGTAAAATTGAAAGCAACTATACCAACTTACAAAAGTACAATCAGGAGAGAAAGTTCTAGAATGTTACGTTGTTAATTTTTCAAAACATTTCTTATTCAAAAACCAATCAATCAATTTTAATTACTGTACTTCAGGTTACAAGGGTGAATTTTTTTAATTATCTATAATTTTTAATTCTTTATGTCATACGTGTATATTATTGAGCCATTATTAGATATCAAAACTATCGCATTAATAAGTAAACAATAATTGTTTACTTGACAACAGGTGATTATGGCGTTGCGATGGCGTTATGAAAAATAATAGCTCGATGTTAAGGCGCGTTGATATGATAAACAACCTTTTTTGCGGTTATTAAAAATGTCATCATAATCTCAATTTTACAGATGTCAAAGAATAATTTTAAAAAACCCAAAAATAATTTTAAATTACTGTCGACATTCAGGCGTAATTTGCCTCATAATGCCCTTGATGCATTAATTACTATAAAAGGTTACAACTGTCGTTTGATATCGATATTAAGTTGAAATCACAAAAAAAAAGTGTACAGATGTTACCCGGATGAAATTCTATTGCAAATGTATCTCCCCTCCAAACGAGCGATTTTGCTAGTGCACATCTTATTATCAGCGGCCACCCTATTCCGATATACATATACCTACTATTGGTTAATTGTTTGCTTTTTCCGGCAAATCTGATATTTAACATTTGGTAGATAGGAATGTTTACTTTCAATGGCAATAATTTTATTTTCTATAGAAAGGGTGGAAGTTTTCTCTATTTGAGCTTCTTAAGAAATCGCGTTTTCTTAATTTAGTCGAGAACTAATTAACAAATATTCGAGAAATAAAGTGCACATTTAAATTTATTACCTAAAATTAATTGAATTAGCAAGAAATTTAAATTTACTTCCGCCTAAGAATAATCTCATTTTTCCACATCTGCCTTTCGTTTGGTTTTGTTCTCTCCAGCAAATAATTCATCAAATAATAGAAAAATAGAAGCGAAAAAACCTTCAATAAACCATAAAAGAAAAAAGAAGCATTTTTCGATTAACTGAACGAACAAATACTAATATTTGACTAATTACTGATATACGAGAATATAGAATTGCATTTTTTTTTATCATTTTAATACGACCAGTTCATCAAATTATTACTTGTTTTTATGATTAAAAATAAACACAAAAAGAAGGTTAATCAATTCAACGTACAAAGAGAAAATAAACAGAAGGTTTTTTTCAGTTAATTAGCGTATAAACGTATAAACATCATCTTATAACAGTTAAAGAAACTTGAACATCTCCAACAAACCCAACAAGGTTCTTTTGAAAAACAAAAAATAAAATCAATAAGATATCACTATATTCAAGGGTACTTAAATCTAGGGACTCTTTGGTCGATGAATTTTGTATAGCTGTGCTTTGTTCTATTTAATCTTTGGGTATCCCAGCCGCAAACACGGTTGGCAAATGAAACAAACAGATTCTTACAAATTTACACATTTAGTAAAAGACAAAAAGAAATGTAATGGTTTTGTGTTTTGTATACAAATATCGGATCCTATTTTATGCACAAAACATGCAGTTTTTTTTTTAATTGGACGGCATAAACAAGTTGATCTAGCTCACCTGGAAACAGTTTTATTTTCATCAGATACATTGAACAGTCCGTTTAAGTAATATTTATTTTCATCCTCCAATAATAAAGAAAAACAGAAAAATTGTAAATTAATAATTAACATAATATTTTCAAAATTAGCTAAATGAGGGATAAGTTTAAGAATACAAAAAAAAATTGTCTAAATGTAGCATAATTAAAAAGAATGATTCTCACGTTGAGACAATTTAATAATTGCGCAGATAATTTCCCACTAATTTTCTATTCTAAAAAAAAAATCAATCATCTTTTTTCTTCTATTTACTTACTAAAAAAATGACCAAATTGATCATCAAATTCAGCTTGAATTAGCCACAGATTCCACTTACGCGGCATGCCGCGCGCGGTTTTATTATCCGCGACAACAACACCCGACAAGTAACTTACGGCAAGTTCAATATTAAAATGGAAGTTGAAGCAGCTGCGGCCCTGATATATCTTCATCTTGGTATCTCAGACATAATTACTTTGTTAATACAGTTGGCGTACTATAAATCGCACGTGACAGCCTTGTCGCGTGTCTGTCGTGCCTGAAATTCCAACCGCGCGCGATAAGACGCGACACGGGTAATAAAACCACGCGCGGTTTGCCGCGTAAGTGGAATATAGGGTTTAATTAAGGTGTGAGCACTTTTTAAATACGTTATCAAAATATGAACGATTTATCAATTCAATGGGTGCTTGATGCATATTATTAATACGTAAAAAATTGAATCAAAATACTTTGTATAGTTGTAAGAGTGAATTGGGAGATTAAAGTCATTGTAATAAGTATATACGACAACAATAGACTTAATGGTGATTGAACAATCAATCATCATCTGTTTAGCTACTATATCAATTGTGTCTTAACTTTATTATACATTACATACACCTTTTCAAATTCTCACAATGTATTTTTATTCTTAAATTACTTCCGGGTGTATTATTTAGAATTTCTGCAACATGGTTTATTATCTTCTTTGTTGAACTTTATAAAAATGTAAATTATTGTAAATAAGCAAAAAACTACCTGTACCGAAACAGCCTTAAGCTAAGACGGCGTCTTATACAGTTGCAGCTTGCGTGTAAATTAGATTTTTTCTCAATTAGTGAAAGGAATATATAGTCATAATTATGCTTCACTTAAAAACTGTTAGCATAGGTCCAGGTCATACTCATAAATTATACAACACTACAGTTGGATCCAGGACGACTTGATCTGCTTGTTTACTTATTTGCACCGTATCTTATATTCCCTGAATAATCCCTTCTCACGTTCCTGGACAAAAAAGTTGTTTAGATTATAATATTTTGCCATAATTGGAATTGGTTAGAAAAGCTGGCCAAGTTTTATTTGTTTCAACTGAAATCCGTAAAAAAGGTTTCTACCTTAAATCCATTTGAAGTAAATGAAGGTGTTTCGTAAGACTTATAAAGAATTCCATTATACAACACAAATGTACAATACAATACTATTCTTTTTTTTTGTTATCAACTGCTTAAGGATAGATTTTATAGGGGTGGAATATTGAATAATTCTCATCAGGAAATTGATACGATCTATTGAAATTCTACTTATCAAAACAATAAATTATACTTTGAGATGATTAAAAAAGACACATGTTGATAATGGAAGCACGTGAGTCAAGGTGAAATTGAAATTATATTATAGTTATATAAAAAAAATGGGATAGAAACAAACAATTTAATGGCATAATCTTAACAGGAAAAACTACGACTTTTAAGACACATTTTGGCGGATCAAAGTTTTATTTCCAACGAAATTCTAGTATTTTTAGAAATTCAATTCAATTTATAACTTTGAAATGTTCATTAGTATCTGTTCAAACTTCTCTAAGTAATACTTTGGCAACTTTTTTGCGGTTTCAATATAAAATAGATGTTTGTTTGAAATATTGTAAGATATTTCAGATTATTTTCTTTTTAAATAAACAATCATCTATTGATTAATCATTATTATTATTTTAAATTATTATTATTATTATTGGATAATATGTTTGCTCAATGTCCAATGTTAGCAACTGTTTATTAGTAATTGATAGTTTATAGTTCAATTATTTATTTATTATAACAATAAGTAAACAATTAATCAAAATTTGAACAATTGATTTTTCTAAGAAGCAAAAAAAGCTATTGATTGACATCAATAATTGAAAATTAGATGATACATGATCATTAAATAACAGACATCTCAATTTACATCAGATAAACGACATGATTATAAAGTCATGTAATTCTAGCTGTTTCCAATATTATCAAATGATAATTGTTATTGTTGCAAATTAATTAATTCCATTTTATCATGGAAATTTGCTCTATAAATTTTTATAGACATTTCTAAATATGTCAGTGTAAAGTTATTGTGAAATAGCACTTCAATTTCTTATTTTTATTTATTTTTTTAATCTTACAATGAAAATTTTCCCACTTCAGTGTCAGTTGCAAGTCTTCGATGTCAATTGCGAGTAGGCGAACAAATTCACGAAAATCTCGTTTTTATACATCTTCACTTTATAGAAATCAGAAGTGGACAATTTTCTTGTGGACCGTTGCTTTTTTTTTGTAGAAATTTTGTTTACTAGAGGATTTTTTCTTGATTTAGTGCAACTGGCAGTCTGGCCCTGATACGAATCATGATGATATGAATTGATAAAAGCTATTTGATCTTTTTTTTTTTTTGTCAGGCGTTATTATTGAAACCAGAACTCGCATGACTCCTGCTGAAAGCGCATTTTTTTGCCACACAACTGGCAAAAACACTTTGCAGGATTCCTACTGTCATTAAGGGTATGTGTGCAATGTCTCAGGTACGACTGTAGAGCATCAAAAAACCCACTCGTCTGTATTATTTATAGTCGTCTCGAAGAGCGTCTTTTTTCTCTTTGAACCACGACATTTTCTAGACCAGCGACGGGTTTGATGTTTAATTACATCTTTCCAATTATACCGTATTTTTGTTCTTTAGACATATAATTTTATAGTGTTTTTGTCGATTGAGTCACTTAATTTAATTATAATAATTCTTGTTGAAGTTTGATTCATAATAATCTTCCAAACATGTTGTCCTTGCTTAAAAATATTTATGATTTTTGTTAAAATAAAAACTGTTGAAATTTTTTCATAAACAATTTTGAATCCAGGAACAACAATTCTAATCTAGCATTTAATGATTGCCTTGATTATTGTCTAAATTAAATTGTTTATCATTCATAACAATTCTAATTGATATGCAACAAAAACAATCTTTGATTAGTTTTGGAAATTTTTACACTACAGAAATAACCATCAATCATCATTTAGTTGATTTTTTCCTAATATTTATTTTTATTGTTTTTAACACATCTTAAATGTAATTAATTAAGTTTGTCAAAGTTAACGTAAATAGGTTAATTACTTTATGATGGAATTGTACTTCTTGTAAAAACACATTTCTATAGAAATTGTGTAGGTCGTCATTGTTCATTTGTTATCAACAACAATTACCAGATCGTTCAGGGCTTTGTAAAACTTTTCCATTTATCTCCGACCTTACTTTGGATGCAAAACAAATATTTCACCACTAGCTATACCGGCAACTTTATGCAACATAATGCGTTGTTATCTGTTAGTATTTCATTTCCATATATATAATACAAAAAATACACATGACAACTGACAGGTGGATGTCAACTGTATTCAAGATATTGAAATTTTAATGTCCTTTTTAACCCCGTTAGAGGGCAAATTTTCAAAAATCCTTGCTTAGTGAGCGTCTACTTCACAAAAAGAATATATGTGCCCAATTTAAAGCCTTTCGGACGGATAGTTTCGAAGATCTCGTGATGAGTGAGTCAGTCAGTCAGTGAGAGGTATTTCGCTTATTTATATTCTTTTCACATTACAAAATATACGAAAATTTCTTTTGAATAGCTTTATTACTCTCATGGGTAAATAAAATGAGTATTATCTCTAATAAAAGCTGATTTTCATGCTCATACACTGTACTTTAAGTTATTGGTATTTTAGGAAGCCACTAGTATCTGTATCAAGGGAATTTTCAGCATCAGAACAAGGACTTATAGCAAAATAGGACAAACAAACAACTCAATAGAACTTGCACGATTATTGATCAAAATAAAAAGAAATTTGAAGTTTTCAACAACGACTTTTATGTCTCCCAAAAGACACAATTAGTTTCTAATCGAAGAGAAAGTATGTTTTACTCACAAATTGGTAATAAAAATAGTCTCAGTAGTTTTTTCTATAAATCGATTAGTTTTATAGTTTTTATAGATAATCAAAAGTTAATGTTTTATCAATAATAGTAATAATAATAATAATAAATGGAAAATCGATTGATTCAATCTGGCTATAGTTCGATCATTATCATTATTTATACTGGTATCACTTTACTTTATCAGATTTTGCCATTATTTTGATTACGTTTATATGGTTTTGTTTAAAGTTTCTTTTTTCTATTTATGATAATCTATTTTCAATCCATAAAAATATTTAAAAGGAAATAGAGCCAGTAAATGGCTATTGCTGAATGCATGAATAATTCATGTCCACTATGCTACATATAAAAGAGAACTTTTCCATGTTCTTTATTGTAATAAACGTATTATAAATTAACGGTAAGTTTGCGATTTGTAAAACGAACAAAAATTAAATTTCTTGTCAAATTGACCGGTGCAGGGACGCATTAAAGTTTTGATAACAAAATAAAACGAGGATTTTTTAAAATTACAAACTCTTCGTTAATTTAGAACGAAAATATTGTATCCCGGTGTTGTTCATTTATTACGTTAATAATCTGTTTTTCAAATGCTTGACAGACTACTCCAGTTATTCCGGTTTGTTACACGATTTTATAAAAAGCGTTGCAAGAGTTTTACTACTGAAGCTGTAAATTGAAATTCTTTATACTGCTACATTGAAAAAATCTCTCTTCCGTAAATTCCAAATAATTAAAAATGATTGAAAAATAATTGGGTAGACTTTTAAAGAATTTATATTAACGATAAATCGATTGAAACGTGTAAAACAATGTTCTGCTACCTTTTACCCAATTAGCAAAGAATTTAGATGAGGTCCGGGTATAGAACAATAGAAAATTTTTACCATCGACTAACACAACGTATGGTATGTGTTGAAAAAGTTTCTACTAGTTATCCTATCCATTGTGAAAAAAGCCGACGTCAGAATTGTTTACAGTTTTAATGTTATTATTGCAACTGTTTACAATATTTTATTCAAAAACAATTGCAAGGCCAATAGTATTTATAAATAGTATATTCAAGAGAGCAACTTTAGAAATTCTGTCTGTAACATAGGAATAATTATTCTTACTACAGATACGATTGTACTGCTTATAAATACTATTAGCCTTGCAATTGTTTTTGAATAAAATCTTGTAAACATTTTCGAGACTGTATATGACGTTAGAACGAAAATAGTGTCGGTCAATTCAAGTACAGACATTGTAGTCTAATTTCTTTAGATAGTTATCCATTTCAATTAATAAACAAACGAGATATTTGAGGGATTAACACTTCGAAAAAATACCCGATATATATTTCTATAATTCACGTTTATTTATTTTGCATTTCCTGGAATTTCGTCAAAGAAATGTATTTACTAGAACACTAACTGACTGACAATGAGAGGCAAAGCATATTATCTTAAATCCGTAATTCTAAAAGCATGAAATATGGTATCAAAGTGCATCGCATGATTATACTTGATCACCTAGAAAGCTTTTTAAAAATTAATTCCCAAAGGAACTTTTTGTAAGACTTCATGATTTTGATGCATTGGCCTATACTTTCATAAATGAAAGTTAAAATGTTGTTAGATGACAACATCCATCAAATCGTAAATAATCGTCAAAAAAAAACTCACCGTTAATTACACCACCTGTTGACTAACGTCGTGAAGAAGGAGTTTTTCTTACAAATACTGAAAAAAAAGACAAATATTGAATTAGAATTTGGATAAACCTATAAAAACACTCAATTAACACATCAAAGCAAGTCATGTCTGCAATTAGCACTTAACACGACATAATTAAATATTAGAAACGTTAAGAAAAAAGAAGGAAACTTTGGAGAATTAAACAATACGCGACTCATTGTGTGTTTTTGTTCGATTAATTAATTTCAAATTTTTCTGCGACTTCTGCAAGACGCAAATCAGGCATACGGTGGTCTATTTTTGCAAAATGAACACAGTATTATCTCTAATTATTTAATTAAATAATTAAATAACGAATGTTTCAACGAGACACAATGGAGGAGTTCGATCATAGAGTTCGATAGCCTCGCTTTTTGGAAGATGTAAAGCAGACATGTGCAACGTACGGCCCGCGGGCCAAATCCGGCCCTCGATATGACTTTTTCCGGCCCTTGTAATTATTTTCAAATCTTATTAAATACGGCCCTCAGAAGCTTAAAGATATTTTAATTTGCTAATTATTACGTTAATATATATCATATATACAGGATGTTTCTTCTAAATATGGACGAGTCGAGATCTCCCGTTAGCCGTCAAGCAAGAGGAAAAAAGTTCCAAGAACATGTACAGCTGCGGATATAAGGAGTATCCAGGATCCCAAAAAGTTTTTTACTTAACGCTAATGGGAGATCTGGCAGTTCACAACAAATAGAAAAAACACCCGGTATTATATAGATTCCGGCCCGCGATATGGTATTTGCTTCCTGGCCCGAGGTCTTGTCCAAGTTGCACATGCTTGATGTAAAGCATATTACATTCACGATTTTTCAATTGTTAATGTTTACCACCCAACTATTTTGTTCAATTCAAACAAAATTATTGAATACTTTTAATTGGAATTTATTTTTGCCACAAGACACAGTGTACTTTTCCTGAAATTATGGAAAGTAATAATGGACGGTCATTGTTGAAATTTTCCAAATTTCGTGGCTGTCTCTCGTATCTGAATAAATTCCTGCTTTCTTTCAGAATGGATCAATAATTGGATTATACCTTTAATATAGAAAAAAGTTTGGCATTGCTTTATTTCCGCATCTTATTTTAACTCGATGTGAAAAATCTCATCATTAGGATGGTTTCAATCCATTATAATATCTTACTTAATTCCAAACCATACTGTTAAAATCTCCATAATTGGTCAAGACTGCACTCGAGGGAATTAAGGGTGTCTTAGTGAAGAGTGAGGCATGACATTCTCACTATCCATCATAGACGTTGTACAGTCTGTATTGAAGTCGTTATTTACAATAAATGATATAAAAAATCAACAGATTTTGATATTTGAGATGAACAAGCAAATGTGCCAAGAAACGCATCTATTTCCCCCACACTTCCGTCTACGTCTCTTCAAATTTCAAGTTGGAAACTGTAAATTATGGATTTCTCTTATAATATACAGAATGCTGAAGTATCTCAAGAAAAAGCATATACTTCTTACGAAACACATATTATCATTTAGATTTATTCAAATTTCACAAAGTTGCACGATCGAAAGATCATAACGTAACAATGTATCGAACCTAGAGTCCAGTGATTCTCAACCACTATGCCTCGGCACTTTTGTGTACCGCCAAAGTCTTGAAGTGTGCCGCCAAATCTTAGAAATGCAAATTATTTTTATTTATTTTTAAGCTTATTTTATTGTTAATGTGCTGCCAAATTTCGAAAATGTTGAAAGTGCATCGCAACCAAAAAAAGGTTGAGAATCACTGCTATACACTATTCATTGTGTGTATCACTTATAAAATATCTAAAATGTCGATTTGACTGTATCTACTGTCTAAATCTTATTTTTCACTTCATCTATCAGGTCCTAAATGTCTTGCATTTGTCTTGTCTCTCCAAAAAAATACTTTGTTGGCTTGCCACCCTCTATTGTTCTGAAGAGATTTCGTTGAAAATTTTCGCAAATTTATCTGACTTTAAGAAGATTTACCGAATGGAAAGCTTTTATATACATCACACCAGTGATTTCATCTAGAAATTTTATCGATCATCGCCGAGTATAATATATGGAAAGTACTAAAAGCAGAATACATATCAGATTAAAGGTATAAATCCACCAAAACAAATATTAGCAAATATTGTTTTAACGTTCTTACAAAATTCATTAAACCACAGTAAATATTGTATTAAATTTTTAGTATATCTTTAGGGAGAATTGATATAATATGAAACATTAAGAACAAAGACCTTACAACGTATCTGTTATAATTCGCTTTACCATTTTGTGCCATCAATTCTTGTTTGCATGAAGAGTTGATATATACAACGTCTAAAGTATTTTATTGTCTATTGATGCATTCAACATAATAATAATTAAAAATGCAAGGCAAACAATTATAAATATTTATAAGAACATCCTGATCTATTAGACCAGTGCTGTTCAAGAAATATAAAAAAACGGTCTCTAATAGCAAACACCAAAATATTTATAACAAGGACAACTGGGATTAAATTTATGCTACAAATAAAAATAAAAAGCAGATATCATCGTTTTGACAAACAAAATTGTATTTTTGTTGGGAAATTTGTGGACTTTCCTACACCAGTTCAATTATAAATACAAAAAAACAAAACATGTGAGGCAACAAGAAATTAATAAAGTAGACGGATTGTTTTTTTTTTGGTCTTCTAAATTTTGATTTTATATTAAATATTAATTATGAACGGTGAAGGTTAATTAATTCCTCATTCGAATACAATAAAAATTTGTAAAGAAAATATACGAAAATACCTATATAAACACAGGATATGGCTGGGTAAATGCAAAATTTACAAGCTAATGTATTTCATAGAAATTAATATATTCATAAATTTAAAAATCAACAACTTCGCACAGTCTGTAGTAAATTGTTTTGTTAATAATAAAACGATAAAGAAAAGAATCAATGGACAATTTCGAATAAAAAACACAAATAACGCTTTTATAGTAATGAATGTATCAAGGGCGTTATGAGACGAATAACGCCCGAGTGTCGACAGTGTATTTTACTTTAATTTTTTCTTTGACATCTGCAAATTTGAGGTTATGACCACATTTTTAATGACAGCAAAAAAGTTGTTTATCATAGCAACGCCCTATTATTTTTCATAACGCCATCGCAACGCCATAATTGCCCCTTGTCAAATAAACAATTATTATTTGCGATCGTTTTGATATCTATTAATCGTTCAATAATATATATGAATGACATAAATGATATGATCAGTGGCATTTCTTGACCTCTCTAAATATTTGCATAAAACCATGGTCGTGCTTAGAATTCCTCAAATCCAAAAATTTTCAAATATACGGGTCGAAACAATATAATCTTGGAAAATCAATAAAACTGTTATATTGCTAAATTCACTGTGTTAAAGTTTCTCATAAAAAAATCTTATCGCAAAATTCCAAAGATTTCTCACCAACTCAACAGCTATACAGACTGTTTCAGCCCAAGCGCCCATCTTTCATAACTTTTTCAATTATCAAAATATTCGTAGGCAACCTTCAAAAATTTAAACTAGGTCATCTAAGTACCTAAGGACCTTTGATGATTTAGTTCTTGCGGCTTGCATACGAATATTTTTATAATTGGAGTTATGAAAAATGAGCACTTGGGCTGAAACAGTCTGTATAATAGGTGAGTACATTCTTACCCCACAAATTGACTAGCTACAATCTCTGTTTTGATTATAGCAACGAAACTGCAAACTAATTAATTTCAAACTGAACATAAACTTATTGCTTATAACCACAACAGTTGGCAAACTTTATACTTATTTGGATATAAATATTACAATATATTACAGATCGTATCAACGCTTTGTCTTTTTTTTTATTTTGTTAGACTAATAATCTTCTTTAATTAGTTTTTCCTCTATAAACACTTTAAAAGCCAGAATAAACTGCAAACATTTCACCCCATCAGAAGCAACAATTAATGAAGTTGATCGTTTATAACTTCTCCTGGGGTGTCTGTAGAGTTTTAGAGGGGCCTAAGAAGAAAAATAATTTTTGAAACCTGAAGTTTAAGCCCAATTCGTCTCACGGTAAATTCACCCCAGGGCTCCGTTTTAAATAGTTCACAAACAAACCACCGAATTAAATCATTTAAAAAACTTTTTCTATTTTGCGTCAATAACAGCGCTATTATTAAACTCGCTACTGTATCGAAATGTGCACATTTCGTAACTAGTGCTGAAAAGTAAAATAGTAGGAATTTTTTTTTCCACTAGATTGGTAACATTTTCATTGATTTTGACAACTGTCAAAAATCATAAAAACAAGATACTTAATATACCGTTTTTTGTACTGATTTTTGGATTTATCGGTTAGTAAATTGCTTCCTGCATTTTCAGCAATTTCCCTTATTTCAGGTGGACTACATGAAAATTCTTCACTCATTGTTAAATAAGCAATTTGGCGAAAAAAACAATTGACTAAGAGTGAAAAATAAAACAATCGAAGTTTCCTAGCTGAATGTTCAACTGTTTTTTTTTAGTAACACCAACTCCCACCAATTTCCCTAAATATCAAATCTCGCAATTTTTTTTTGTAAAAAAGGGCATAAAACATGCAAAATAGAAAAAATAGTATAAAGAACTCGTGTCAGAAGTATATTGCACTCGTCCTTAAGAAAACTCGCGTCTCTGCCGCTCGTTTTCTAAACTTGGACTCGTGCAATAATAGGCGACTTCTGACACTTGTTCTTTAATATACTATTGTCATTCGTGGTTTTGTTTTGATTAATTAGGTGAAGTGATTGAAGTCATTTAAAATTCCAATCGAAACCTTGAACTTAAAACCAATAATTTGGATTGTTTTGACACTCATATAAATATCCACGTGTGTGCTCTAAATTAACTGTTGAAAAATCGACACTTAACCAACACTTTTTATTTATAAAGTTTTCTTTTTATTTTAAAAGTTTTCTAAAAAAAAATCGTTGCAAATCTTAGAAAATCGAATACATACACATTCTAGGAGATATTTGACATAAATTTTATTTACTACAGTGAGTCAATGAAGAAGAAAGACGAAAAATTGGATTTTGACGTCTTTTAAGAGATTTCTCCAATAAATCTCCATTTGGAGTTAATGTAGTAGATGTTTTTCTTCTTCTAATATTCAATGCTTTGTTAAACATTCACCATTAAAAAGATACACTTAATGGAAAACGATTTTAGTAATAGTAAAATGTTGCAAAACACTTTTGAGTATTGTATATTCAATGACAATTTATCAAATCATTGTTGTTGCTAATAGCGTTTGTATTGGAGAATAATTACATTAGAAAAAACATAGTAGAAGAAAAACTATTTTTGTTCAACTAGTTTTTTCTATGTTATTTGTATTATAATAAAATTACGGAAACGTGGAAATGAAAATTCAAAAATCTAATAACAAACATTAAGTATCCGAAGTTCGAATTAAATTATTATAATTATAATTAGTTGTAATTTTTTTCTATTTTTATATCTTTTTATAATTTCCTCATAATAATTAAAACAGGTTTGTGGAATTAATATTGAAATGAAAGCAATCAATTTATTTACATGTATATTAATTAAATTACTTTTTTTGTTAAAATGTTTAAGAATATGTAAATTTTTCTTAGAATTTTTTTATGAAAATCGTTGAAATTCCTATAAACAATTGTCTGATTAATCTAAATTTAGCCAACTTGTTTACTGTTGCTTTTTTTAACCAAAATAATTGCTAGAATTCCTCATAAGAGGACAATAAGAATTTGTCGTTTTATGAACACGAACAAAAATTAAAAAAAAAATGAAACTCCCAAACCATTTTGGGAATATTGTGATATCGCGGGATAAATTTCAACGCACATTCTGTCTCCCCTTCACATGAAAATCCGTTTCATTCAACAGCTTAATTCGATTTGAAATGGACATATTTTATGCATATTCCCAAACTCATTTTTTTCAATTTATTTATACAAAATGATTGATGCGAAATAAAATTGAAATGTTCAATAAACTGGTTATTTAGTGCTTACATGGAATTTTGTGTTTCATTGATGAGGATTACTCTTTATAATGAATGAATTCCAGTCGTTAAATACCAGTTGGTAGCTTGCAAACAGAAAATATGCGCAACAAAAAAAATTCAGAAATATACTTAAGCTCTTCAGGTATAGTTTGCATAAAATTGTTGAAATAGATATTGGTCCCGCGGTAGGCCGAGACGAGAATCGACACAGATGGGCGCCTGTTATTACATAAATGACACCTTTGGATTTTTTGACTGACAATGATGAAACATTCTAAAAGTTTCATCGGAAGATTTCAGTGTTGGTTTTATAAAATACCTACTATTTACATGAAACCATTTGTACGCCGTTGGACCAACAGTGGTTCTTACGGCAAGAATTCAATTGCACATCCGTTTATCTCGCCTCGATCTGGCGCGGAAACAATACTTTATTTTGTAGTCGTTAAAACTAACTAAAGATCCACCTTTTTTTAATTATTTAAACGATATCAAAGAGCGAATTTATTCGAACATTTTAACATCTCCAACATTTGCCAAAATACAATTTCTAGTTGAACAATTAGCCACATTTGTATTTAAAGAACTGGAAATAATAGAACGAGAATATCCAATTTTTCGATTTTCTATACACAAAGCAATTCATTTCAACGGAACAATATCGTTATTACGTTTTTTCGTTTAGTGAAATATTAAAAGAAAAATGGGGCAAAATGTCCAATTTTTTACATAAAGATATATAAAAAATGTCCAATTTTGCAAACTAATATCTGACGACTTCTTTCTATATGGATTCAAGAAAGGCTTTTCGATTGAAATATTAGAGAATACGGCCAAAAAATATACAAAGTAAGAGCTTTTTATTGGATATATTTGATGGACAGTATTATAACAATAATAAATTAAGTTATTCTCCATTCGTCCCTGTTTATAATTTCGGGAAAATAAATAAAATCAAACCACATGTTTTTTTTTAAATGAAACGAAAAAGAACACTTTCATTAATAACAACAATAGTAAAATCCACATAAATTTAATGATTTGATCCACTAAAACGTTAATTAATATACGTAACAAAGATATTACAACTGTAACAATAATTATCTACCTGATGCTTTGTATGAATCTCATTTAAAGCAACAAGATAAATTGCATTTTACATCATTAATCATTGTCACAGCGTTGTATTAATAAGCCCTACAAAAAAACCCACTCATATTACAGGTGTGCAAACCATTTCAAAAAAAAAATACAGTTAATAACACTTTAGATTCTCCCATAAACTATCAATAATTTCAATTTCAAAATAAAAAACAATCCAAAAAACAACATAAAAACATAGGTTCCACTGACCATGACAATTACGGAAATTCTATAATTATTATTAATGTATTACGAAAAAAAAAACATCACTAAAGGTCGTCCAAAGATTATTAAACTCTTCAAAAAGTCTCGTGTTTCATTTTAGCTTTGTATAGAGAGAAAAATGGTTTAGGAGATTGATCAAAATAATAAAATTACTCGGTCACAAAAGATATGAAGGGCACAGTGATAGATTGCCCAATTATAAATCTCCCAAACATAAAGATGATCCAAAGGGAGTCCTGCTTTTAATAAGCCCATGCCATCCGCCAATCCACAATTGTTTTGTTCTAAGCTATCGAATAATTAGACGAATTATTCTCTTATCTTGTAACAGGTCTTTGATGCGACATTAATACGTCGCTCTATTGAAAATGTATTTGCCCTTAATTATTGATAATTAGGGGTGCTGATAATGATAAATATTGGCATCTTTGATGTTTCCTCTAAGGAGACAAAAATGTAACAAAGTTATACAATAATCGACACCAGTTTAATGAGAAATTCTTCCCCCAATTTCCTGTAATATAATTATTTCCCGTTTAAATGACTACACGTGGATAGGATCTGTTTCGTAGCTCGTAATTATCACAGAAAAGAGTATCCCATCTTTTCAGTATACTACAGTAAACAAGTGTCAGAAGTCGACAATTATTGCACGAGTTCAAGTTAAAGGACGAGTGCAATATACGACTTCTGACACGAGTTTTTTTATACTAGTTTTTCTATTTTGCCTATTTTGTGTCCTTTTTTACAAAAAAAAAATTGCAAGATTTGAAATTTAGGGAAATTGGTGTAAATCGGTGGGAGTGGGTGTTACCGATATAACAATTGAAGATTGTTTCTTTTTTTTTATTGATGTATTAGTGGTTGTATATGTTATCAAAAATTACTATGTATTTTGTTGATTTTGTTGACAGTTGTCAAAATCAATACCAACGTTGGCGAAAAAAAATTTACTACATTTTCCAGTTTTTCACAAGTATCGAAATAAGCAAGTTTAATAATAGCGCTATTATTGTCGCAAAATAGAAAAAACAAATTATATACACATTCCGTTTTGGTGAAGAAAATGAAAAATATTCAAGTTCAAATCAAGTTTTTATCTACGTTTTCTTGTTTTGTTGTTCTGTAGTCAAATTGATAAAGTTTAAAATTGCAAAAGACCTGCCTGAAAAAGATTTTATTCAGATACGAATGTAACTTTACAATTAAATTGACCTCATTTTGATTATTTTTGTATCAAGACGCTGCATTACTGTAATTCAATAGAAAACTTTATACTGTTGAGAAAAATACAAATGTCTCAATGGTCGATTGAAAAGAGAATCGTATAAAAACCAGTGACGAAAAGCCGACAATAAATAATAATCATTGTCTGTCTGAATAAATACAGTTTTATAGTTTTTCTCAAATCAATTTTGCACGACTAGACAGAACAACTTAAACTGCATTGATTAAGAATTATTTGAAATTCATTACCTGCAAACGATGTTAGCTGTTTTTTTTTTGTAAACTGTATATAGTAAGTGTTATCCAATTTGTTAGGTAAACATTGTAAAGTAAGCACTTCATACTCAAGTATGAAATTGGTTAATAACGCTTTGTTTAAGAAATTGTAATGATAAGAAAAGGCAACACTTGTAGCCAATCTTAGGTTCAAACAAAAACATTATGAAAAGAAGGTCAATGAATCTGATTCTAGAAAATTGAGATATTTATTCTAATTCTGTAATCCTGACGGGTTTAAACGTTTTAATCCTAGGCAGAATTGGAAAAACATGATGGAAAAAAAACCGAAGAGCGCCATAGCGCTTGTCTTACAATTAATCAAAAACGAAGACATCCAAGCGGCGCGATAGCGCTTCTTTTACTTTATATTCATAAGGTCATTTCGATACACTGTAAAAATGGAAAATGTAGTAAAAATCATAACTAAAATCAACAAAATACATAGTAATTCTTGGTAACATATACAACCACTAATACATCAATAAAAAAAAACAATGTTCAATTGTTATATCAGTAACACCAACTCCCACTAATTTCTCTAAATTTTAAATCTCGCAATTTTTTTTCGTAAAAAAGGCCACAAATTAAGCATAATAGAAAAAATAGTATAAAAAACTCGTGCCAGAAGTCGTATATTGCACTCGTCCTCGCGCTTCGCCGCTCGTTTTCTAAACTTGGACTCGTACAATAATGGTCGACTTCTGACACTTGTTTTTTAATATACTATTTTCGAGCCACAATCAAAAACCGTGCAAATTAATTTACTTTCTCTTGAGTACAAAGTTGAATTCAACGTAAAAGCATTTATAGTAAAACTGACGTAATTACTGGTAAGCTATGCAATCCATGCCTTTATCAAATATTTGTCAAAAGAACCACTAACACATACACACAAATCAAAGCAAATTCATCCATAGAAACACTTTGATAAAACGGTTTGCTTGCAATTGATTTGATTAAATTTAAAATCATAATTGATTCTTATTAAAAAATTATTACACATTTCAACTATAAACGACAACTTCATCATTTGTTATAAAGTATTTTGGCACGAAGCAATTAATCTATGAGCTGAAATGTAAGCTGAAATAACCCTAAATAATAGAAAAATTACAAGTGTTGACATCATAAATTGGTTCTACAACATGTCTCTTATGATACCAAACACACCATCAACTTAAGAGCATAAAATTGACTCAATTACAATCAGATTTAATAAAAATTCAAAATTTCACTTGAGGAACTTTATCACTCTCACCACTCTATTAAAATACAGCTCATAATTAAGTTTTGACGTACGGTCTGATGATTAGGCATAAAAAATACGAAAATATTTCTGTCGATGATGTGTTTACGGGTGAATTTTTTTAATTTACAAAAAATGAATTTAATCATCGGCTATTTGTACCCAATTGTTTCGTTTAATATTTGTCATTAAAAATAACGGTGATAAATTCATGAATAAATTAAATTTCCAAACAATTCAGGTTTTTTTTTATTAATTTGTATGTTCCCCATTTTTTCTCAGGAACAATAATTCGGGGAAAAAAAAGAAACATGACAAAAAAGAGTATAATTTCGTATTGCCTAAATCTAGCACAGCAGACATCAAGGATATACATCAAATTGGTTATTTTTATTTTATTATAGATAGATAACGACTACACCCTTAGGAATAATAAAAATTGATAGTAATAAAAACGTTTCCGTAATTGATTGGATTTGATTTCAATTTGAAAGAAGAAATTATCTCAATTACCTTACAATATTACACTAATTTACATTAATGAGACGAGGCTTATAAATATTGACAACTTAGAATCAAGTGAAAAGGTGACGGCCATATGGTACAGACACAACAAACGCCTATTACTGGAAGCCCCGGTAGGTGCCAAGAATTAATACATCTATTCAAATAGATATCCATCGGCGTTTTCAAAAGACTGAAAAAAATCAGAAATTTTAGACAAAGCGTATTTTTAGGCCCTTTAACTCCCATATTGAATGATCGCATGTACAGTGGCGTCCAATTTTGATGTCACCAAAAAATAAAGGATCCCATCAATTTATTGAACTTGAACTGAAAATATTACTATTGATACTATACATATAAGGATAAGTGCGGCTCTATATCCATTCCGATTAACAAGACACAACAAAAAAAAAACTGTTAAATGAATAACAGCAGAGCTAAGCAGTGTTACCAGATCGAAGTATCTATAATAATTTCTAGAAAGATAATAGATTCGACTAAAAGTATTTTAGAGAAAAATTCTTATTTTCACGCAACGTAGAAGAAGGAAATTCGACAAATTACTACTTTATTTATACAAAGACATTTAGAATTCTAGAAAAAAAGTTTTCTGTTAAATCATTACATGAAATTTAAATCATTAAGTCTAATGAATTTTCACTAATCTGGCAACAGTGGAATTATGTATAACGCTATCGGCTACTATGAATCAATCACTACTAACAAACGTGATCGGCAAGAAATTTATAATGGTTATCCGCGGTTATTGTCCGAGAAAAGATAAATTAACATTTCCCATCTTAAAACCTATTTGAATCTGCTTCTGCCAGTATTCATTGTGTGCGCCCTAACCAGACCAGCGATTGCTTGACTTGAACATGTTATCTCACTTGCAACTGTCCGCGTCAGCGTTTGTTGTGTCTGTATCCATAGTCTCAATAGCTGCGTTAGCTATAGAGAGACCGACAACAATTTTCCTCTATTAAACAAAGAATGGGCTAATAAGCTGGGAAAACACGAAAATCTCCCACGATTAACTAGTGTTAGAGAGGCATATCCATATTAGACCGTGTTCAAGAAATTGGAAATAATGCACTGGAAGACATTGGCAAATTAAAATACCTTAAAGCCACAAATCCAACAATAAAGTGTACAGAAGCAATTGAATTGTCCACTACATCTATATAGCCTGTGCTTTCTGGATTAAATTGTAGTTTGGAGTTATCTATTTTCACAGTCGATCAAGTCTCAAATAGTTGTTCTTTTGACAATGAATCTCTGCCAGAACAGTGACAATTGATGTAAAATATTCGACAATTTATCCACAAGTAAGGCGAGATTTACTCGAAATACAACTAATCAATGAACAAAAAAACTTATCCCTTTATAAATATTTATAGATCCTTCTCTTTGAATCGCATCCAAAAAGCAATCATGATAAATGTTAATTGAAACTGAATAATTAATTAAATCGTTTCGTTTGATCCAACAAGAACAGCCAATAATAAATGAAAACCGTTTCTATTTTTTTGTCTATTTGTAATTAAACGTTCTTTTTTGTTTTCTCTGTTACAGTTGCTGTAGTTGTGGCATTTTTTATATGTTGGGCACCATTCCATGCACAACGTTTATATACGGCTTATTCAACTTTTTCCAAACATGATGCCGAAACTTATTCAATGTATTTGAAAATTTATGAAATTGTCACATACATTAGTGGTATTTTATATTATATATCGGCAACAATCAACCCAATATTATACAATATTATGTCTGTAAAGTTTCGTGAAGCTTTCAAGGTAAGCAATTTAAACTTTAATAACTTAATTATGTAGTACCCAAAGGTATAAGCAATTATTTTTTCATTAGAAAAATGTCACAATATTGGAAAATTGATACAGAAGTGGATAAGTCTATCATTAATAATACAACTTCATCATTCTATCACGCTTACATTTAGTTTAAATCGCTATTTTCAATTCCAACTAGAAGCCATTTTCATTGTGTTCGAATTTCCATTGCGATATGTACTGAAACAAGTTTCATCAAGACTAAAACTTAAAGAATCCCTTGGGCAACTTAATTGGCAGTAATTATAAAGGTGAAGGTGTCGTATTATTAATAGCAGTAAATTGTTGACAAAATACTTGCCCCCTCTCCATAATCCCTGTTTACAAATTTGAATATTCCAATCAAGCATACCACAATGGCAAAGTAAACTGGTTAATTATGCGATTTCTAAACGAGCAAATTTATCGTACCAAAAATTTACAAACCAACTACAACAAAGAGTAGGGCGGGTAATTTACGGAAAAATAACACCCATTCTGTTTGAACAATTATAAACAGTAATATTTTAAGCAAATTGCAAATATTTATTTTTTATTCCAAGCAAAGTGGTGTGTATCGTGCAACTTGTGAAAAAGATGCCACGTTTATCAATTTTTTCTTGTTTCTAAATTTCTTTTTATTAAATTTTAGATCATGTTGAAGACATCTTTTGGGGTGAAATTGTGCCCTTTAAACATTATATATGTCTCTATATGTCTATGGCAACTCTCCCCATATGGCGTCTCTTCGTGACTTACCCAATATTATTAAGAATTTCATTTGAATAATAAAACATGTAAATCGATATTTTTATGGACGATTTAGTTTAACAATCATTAATAATGAAGCAGCAGATAAATACATTTATTACAGACTGGTTTAAAAGTGTGTAGTTAATTGACTGACGGCTCTTAACTGACTCACAAATTATTAATTATCTATTCCAGTTCAATTTAGAATTTATTATGGGTAAAGAACTTTATTAATACCGCTACAAACCACTTTAAAGCAAATTGAATTTTCATGAAAAATTTTTAAATATTTATTTATGATGGAATAAATCTTTACTATCTACATTGAAATTCAAATATCTTAAAGTAAACGAATTGAATACAGGACATGAAAAATTGCAACTTGATTTCGATTTATTTAGCCCGTAATCAATACGAAACCGAACCGAGAAATATTCATTTGTTTAATTAATAAGTTCCATTGGGTTGTATAAGTACTTTCGACTTACAAGGAAACTACTTGAGGTGTCCGACTCCGATTTTTTGCGCTTTTGATATGCTGTGGTTTATCGAAAAATAATAGATCCATATTTTTTAGCGGCCCTTAAACTGATTTAAGGGGTGAAATGAACCCTCAAGGATTTGTCAAAGTGTGGGTAGTTATGTAGTTTTGTCTATAAGGACTAGGGGAAGGTAGCTCTAAAATTTCAAATAAAACACGATTTGACCACATTCTATTTCAAGTATTTATTTATTTTAAAAAATTAAAATAATATCACAAAACCCGTTTTGCCCTACACAGGGGGGGGGGGAAATGGGGTACCCCAAAAATTTAGTCAAAAGTTTTTTCTCTCTTTAAATGTCTCTTAAATGGTCAAAAGTTGGTTCTAAGTTCTAACTTATTATTTTACGTTATCTTATCTGATAAAATGAATTTCGAAAAATTTTTAAAATTTTTTTTACTAATTTAATATTTCATAAATCTATTTACAATCACAACTAAATTCAATATCTTGGTCTGCGATACCCGCACATGATTCGTGAGGGCCATTTTTCAAATTTTTATTTATTAACTTAATTTTGTAAAAAAAAATTATGTTAGAGGTACCCCATTTTGCCCGGAAAAAAATATTATGACAGCTGAAAATTTGATTTATCTACTTTAATTCCATTTAAAAAAAGAAGATTCAGCATATTTAAGCCTCTGAAAGCTAAATACATATTTTCTTAAGTACCCCGTTTTGCCCTCGTCCCCTACCTATATTTGTGATTTTTTCATCCCTTAAGTGCGTACGTATCAAATGATTGAATTGTGAAGGTTGTTCCTAATCTGTTTTTCCAAAATTCTTCAAATCAAGGAGGATACCTAAGCAGCATAAAATCCCGAATTTGATCTCCAAGTTATTATTTCAGGAAATTGCAACAAATAATAAAAAAAGATCTAAAACTTTTATTGAATTTATATACATATTGGTAGTTAAAATTTCTAATTTTACTGTTTAATTTCGCGCGGTAAATAATACTAATCATAATTTACTGAAAAATTTTTTTACTCTGGCTATCTCATGAATTGTAGTACTTTAAAACTGTATTTTTTTTTCAAAAAATCCAAAAACAGGTAAACTTTTTTTCATTGCTCTAACTGACGTTATTTTTAATAAAATCGTATAATACAATATTTATTTAATCGGAGCTTAAAGTTTATCAAGGGACGGTTTACTCCCTTAAAACAGGGGTAGGTGATATGGGAAAGTGTGTATTTTCATGTGACGTTCTGACGTCACGGATAAAATAAAATTGGTTTGGTACTGATTACTATAGTCCTTATATAAAAAACTACATAACTACCCGCATTTTGACAAATTTTTGAGGGTCCATTTCACTCCTTAAATCGGCATAAGGGCCGCTAAGAAAAAATGCATCGCTTATTTTTCGATGGACAACATATCAAAAGCGCAAAAAAAATTGGAGTCGGCCACCTCGAGAGTAGTTTCGTTGCCAGTATTTCTCATATTTCCAATTAGCCAAACGAGAACTTTAACATGCCAAAAGAAGCCTAGCAAGATATTTGAAGCCAGACGGTTACGTGAACTATCATAGTTACGTGTATATAACAGCTCAAATAAATTAATTCTGATATCATCTTTTCTCTCTATGTTAAATTTTATAAATTTAAATAAACTGTAAATACCAGTATTTAAAAATTTTAAAACAGATTTAGTATTTGTTGTTTTCAGATACAATTCGGCTTAACAAATTCAACAAATAACAGTTTAAAGGACACATTAACAATAACAATTGGTACTGTTTATACGAGCGGCGAATCAAAGGTCCAAATTTCCGATTATTTCTAATATGTTTTGCTTTATTTGGGCTTGAATTTCATTGTTGCATATGCAATTTTATAGTAGTTTAGTATATGATGATTATTTTTTTATTCATTAAATTATTGTACAATTAGCATCAGAACTTTTGGAAACAAGTTTGGCAAGATTTGTTAATAATTTTAAGAAACATATGTACGAAAAACTTGTTTCATTGAATTTCGATAGAAAAAATCAATCAATACCGCTCGCAAATTTAAATATGATGTCGAAATATAAATGTACAAAAAAGAAAAAACCAAACATTGTCCATCAAAGCTTTTCTATCATTACTTATTGATGTTTTTTTGTAGAGGGGGATCTTCAAGAATTTAAGACATTTGTAGTTTCTATTTTACAGGAAACATTTGCAAGATGCTGCGGCATTGGACATTTCAAGAATGCAAGACCACAAAGATCGTATTCGGTATTGTCACGGTCAGCACAACGGGCACCTGATTCTACAGACTCTGGACGGGATGAACCTAGTCTGCACACCCACACAACAATTACACAAAAAAGTTCGATAGAATCCGTTAATGGGTTACATTCAAACATGAAAAGGTTAGTAATTGCAGAAATTGTTTCGTTTGCTCACTGATTGTGGGTGTAACAAATTATGTCTAATAAAAATCGAAATGAAATTTTTACAGTAATTAATTTTAAACTCCATCGTTTCAATCCAAAAATTCAGTAATTAATTAAATACTACTTATGTCATTTATCGTATATAACAGAACAAATTTGGAATTTTTCATCTAATTCTAGGGATTTTTAATGAATATTTCGGATATAATTAATTGAATTGTTGCTCTAAAGGGGGTGAATTTATCTTCAAGTGCACCGAAAATTATGATCCAGAACTCATTCGATTCGGAATGACCTCTAGAAATATTTTGAAAAATTTTAAGGTGCGCCGGCAAAAATTGCAAAAGTTCTAAACAATTTAGTAAGTGCACGCTGATTGACACGGACTCTTGAACAATAAAAATTTTAACCCATTAAATATCAATATTAAGAAATAAAAAAATTCACATACTTTCTAGATACTTGAATAAACGAAAATCCATGTAAAAAAAAATTTCCCATAATTATTTTATTGTATATAATATATATGCTTTTGTTAATTAACTAATTTTTACAAGTTTAAAATTTACATAAAAACCCTGAAATTTTTTTTTCGCTCCTTGGAGTTATTCTTGAAAGGCTTTAGAAAAGATTAATTAAAAACAAATTTATAAAAAAGTATATTAAAGAACAAGTGTCAGAAGTCGCCTATTATTGCACGAGTCCAAGTTTAGAAAACGAGCGGCGGAGCCGCGAGTTTTCTAAAGGACGAGTGCAATATACGATTTCTGACTACTATACTATTTTTTCTATTTTGCCCATTTTGTGCCCTTTTTTACAAAAAAAATTGCGAGATTTGGTATTTAGGGAAATTGGTGGGAATTGGTGTTACTAAAAAAAAAAAATTGAACATTCAGCTAGGAAACTTCAATAGTTTTATTTTTCACTCTTAGTCAATTGTTTTTTTCGCCAAATTGCTTATTTAACAATGAGTGAAGAATTTTCATGAACTCCACCTGAAATAAGGGAAATTGCTGAAAATGCAGGAAGCAATTTACTACCCGATAAATCCAAAGATCAGTACGAAAAACGGTATATTAAGTATCTTGTTTTTATGATTTTTAACAGTTGTCAAAATCAATGAAAATGTTACCAACCTAGTGAGAAAAAAAATTCATACATTTTACTTTTCAGTACTAGTATCGAAATGAGTTCATTTCGATACACTGTGTAAAAATGGAAAATAAAATGTAGTCATTTTTTTCCCTAACGTTGGTAACGTTTTCATTCTGACACTTGTTTTTTAATATACTATTTTGTAACTTTAAATGAATCGCTTATTTGAGAAACCCCGTAAATCAAGAGCATCTAACTTTTCAGGAGGCACTAAAAACAGTTTCCTAAAAAGACTTCGGATAAATATAATTAATAAATAAGAACAAATGGTCATTTTAATGCTATTTGAACATGAAAATTAATTTTTTTTGTTTATAATACCAAAAGAATCAATTTAAAATTGCTTGACTTATAGAGCTTCTCAACAAAGACGAATAAAATTCGTTAAAAGGTAATTAATTTTTTGTTTTTTAACTTATAACATCCCTGGTAGAAATGATTCCGGGCACCTGACCAGGTTCCGAACAATTTGCCCTGTTTGATATTGGGGCCCGAGAATTCGCCCCGACTGTTTGCCCGATCAGAATGTAACGCTTTTTGAGAAGGCCCTGGCTGAAATTTCTGGTAGGGTAAACAATCGGGGAGCAATTTGGTTGCCCGATCGGGCGTTGGTTTAGTTGCATGATCGGGAAACAAATCTGAAAACCTGACCGGGTTTTCTGAAATCACTCCGACTGTTAGACTGATCAGAATGTAACGCTGTTTGAGAAGGCCCTGGCTGAAATTTCTGGTAGGGTAAACAGTCGGGGGGACAACTTGGTAGAACAAAGGAAAACCTATTGGAATGTAAATTTAGTCCGACTTTGGACAACATTGTTACTATTATTATTCGCATTAATATAAATAATAACGTCTTGGTTTCCAGAAGACGACAATTTATTTACAACAGTATAAAATACAAATTGATGACCACTATAATTTTAGTTCTAGCAGGAACAGTTTTTATAATAGATGGCTCATCTGTCGACGAAGACGTGCTGAAGGTTCACTTCAGGCTTTGGTGCTGGCAGTACTCGGCGGTCATGCCTTCTGATCTAATGTCGAAGCACGATGATGTTCCGGCAGGTCGGGTCTATATCCACTTGTTGAGTTATGCCCAAAAGGCGCTCACTACGTCCCCTCATTTAAAAAAAAAACGGTCGGGTCTATATCGAACTTATGTTAGTCAAGCGTTCGCGAACTATATCCGGCCTGCCATCTAACGGAAACTTGTCGAGATACCCGATCAGGCTTACATACTCGGGTTTTCGACTTTCTGCCCGGTAAGTTGCCCGATCGGGTAAAACATTGTCGGGATACTTATGTTTAGCCTCTACAGATACCCGATCAGGCTTATATGATTATGTTTATCATATTTTGCCCAGTTAGTTGCCTGATCGGGTAAATGTTTTTCAGAATTCATGGCTTCGACCTCGTCAGGCTTCCGACAGGGCATAAGAGATCGGGCTAACAAAATTCTGCCCGGCCAGTTACCCGGTCAGGTGCATGATCGCCGGGCTAATTGCATTTAAACTCACTAGGCTCCCGACTCTGCTCCTGTAATGTGGGCCTAATAATCAGCCCCGATTAGTCACCTAACTGGATTCTAGTCAATCAGGTTAATAGAATTGGCCCCGCTCTGGCACCTTATAGGGTTCACGAAATCGGGCCCTGTTTTCATTCCCCGATCGGGCGCTGGTCGAAAATCGGGAATAGTCGGGCAATAGTCGGGCAATTTCTACCATGGATGAACTAGAAAATACATACCTTTAGTTACACTGCGAATCACAAATATTGACAAATTAAAATTACTATATTACTCTTCTAATAATGTTCTATCTTCAACGGGCCACTTGTAAATCTCATCATAGAACGATTTTACTTCTGTTCGGTGTGGAAGATAGATCTTTAGGTTCTTTAAGTCTTCCATTTTCTTTTTATTAATCGGTTTTAAACCCCATAAGTCAATGGGGTTCTCAATTTAATGAAAATCACACCACTCCATTTTTTTCATTACGTTAACTTACTGGTTTTTTGCATTGTATTCGATGAAATAATATGCAAAAAATCGAAAAATATAAAAAAGTAAATTTCGAAAAAAATATGACTTACGCGGTTTCTCAAATAAACGATTCAAATAGTAAGAATACGAACAAATTGGAATATTAAAAGAAATAAATTTTTTATTGTTTAAAAGCGCATTTGTTAATTAACAATTTTAACCTCTTAGATTGTTAATAACAAAGTGGAAGATCAGTATTTTTTAATTTTTCCAACGGGGATCTTTTCTAAAGCCTTTCAAGAATAGCTCCAAGAAGTGAACAAAATTTGAGGTTCTTAGTTTAATAGTTTCCGAGATATTTGCAAAAAACCAAACACCCTTTTTTACTATATTGTTTATAACTTTTACAATTGTTGCCGGAGCACCTTCAAATTTTTCAAAAAGTTTCTAGAGCCCATTCCGAATCGAAGAGAAATTCACCAAAATAGCGCTTATTGACTTGACTATAACGAAACTGGAAGTCAAGGCGTCAAAAATGTTAATTCAATATTTTTATCAACTCATAAATAAATTACTTTATCAATGTATTTATTATCCGTATGTAACACCAAATAAATATTACCAATTTTATCATCACAATTGAATAGTCTGCACCAAGGTTCTGTGACAAAGACCATGTCTGTTATTATGCAATAAATTGTACAGATAACAAGGCGATGATAACCTTAACAGCAGTTGTGCGGGGCATCAAGTCAATATTTGTTTTTTCGTAAAGTTTGTATACATGTTGTTGTTTATAGCCATCAAAAAAAAATTGATATAAAAACTTGTATTTCTTTGAAATTAATTACAAGTTGTCAGACTGCATTTATTGTTGATGTTGGTGAGCGTAAATCGCGACAAGATAAAACAATAATTCATCAAAAATATTATGATTATATAATGTTTGCTGCATTATCATTAATCAATGGATGAAGGCTTGTTAGTGGAATATCCTAATTTTTGTCACATAACAAAAGTTTTCCTAAGTGAAAACGTCTTATAAGAATGAAGGACAGAAATACTAATAATACTAATAATAATGGTAATAATGAAAGTATAGAATTTAATGGCTAATGATATAACCACAACATTATCGTTATTTCAATCTTTATCTTGATCCATTTGTTTACTGTTTATACGACTAATTTATAACCATAAATTGTTTACTTTAGGTAGCTTTTATTAACATTATTACGATACGTTTTATAATTGCAATGAAACATTATTTCTTTCGATGTGTTGATATTGCGACTAATTTATCTGCATAATAATAAACAGTATTATTAATAAAAGTGATATAAATAACAATAAAATCGAATATAAACACTGTATAGTCTCCATAATAAACACTATCAACTAAATAATCGAATTGTATAGTATATTCACGGTCCAAACGGTTACTAAATTTCGGTTGGTACACTTGAATCTAGTAATATTTCTGGCGATTACTTTGTTTACATACCTAAGTATATTTTTATTACCTCAAGATTACATACTTTGTTTACCGTCAAGTCTAGTAACGCTTTGGTTCCTGAATCCACTATATTTGCAAAATATTGTGTATATTCTGTCCAAAAATTAAGTGTAAATTATAGATAGTAGGTTATAGGCAACCTAATGTTTGAAAATTACGATGTGGCACTCCTGTTTGATTAACAACCTACGCATTTGTTTACATAATTTAGTGGTGAATTTTTTTATATTAACCCTGAAGTTCGATATTTTATATTTCTTTGGAGATTTTAAAATCTTTTTCGAATCAATTTCCAATTTAATACAAAAAATAATTTAAATTTTTGGAATCTTAATAGAGGGACTATTTTTCGTTGCGTAGGTTAGCTCCATTTATGTCATTTAAAATTTTATACTTAATTTTTGGACGGAGTATAAAGTAAATACAAAAATACTTATATTTTTCCGCAACAAAGTGAATTAAAAAAAAAGATAGTAAAACGCATATAAAGTAACGTCTCTTCTATGGTATATCGACGAGATGTTACACATAACAGATGTTTCTATCTTTAAATTCCTCTTTCTTATATTTCTCTCATACAATTTGTGATACAGATTTTATAAGATTTCCATATTGAAAATGCATTTGTTAGGATTCCTTTGTCGTTGCCATTTACATATGTTTCCTATTGGTTACTTTGACATTTCATTGTTTTTTTTTTGTTTTTTCTTTGACCAACTCTAAATTTTCAATTTACTATGTTCTTTCAATGTGACAACATTGCAATATTCGATTAGTGCCTATATATTTTTCTTTTGATCATGGCTAACCAATTCAATATTTTTATATAATTCAAACTTTACCCAAATAGCTAATAGGCTAGTATATTTATTATTCGAAAGTGGTTAACCATACTTGATAAAAGTTTATCGAGAGATACAGGTTGCCAAATTGATCTACGTACATTAGAAGAAGAGTGGGAGGAAGTCTCCTCCTATTCACTGCATACAATTGTGTGGTCATAGTAGGAGGAGTCTTTTATGTTTATTAATTAGACACTTCTAGGGATGTGACATGGAGTGAAAAAATCGATTGTTAAAAAATCAAATTTTCTTCTCTCTTTAAAATAAATGGATTCATAAAAAATTGATTTATTACGAAAAAATCGATTTCTGCCAGAAATTCTTTTTTTTAATTATTCGAAAAATTGTATTTTTTTGTTTATAGGTAAAAATAAAATTATCAGATTAATATTATCAATTCATTAGTGTGAAAATTGATTAAAATGTGTAGATAGTTTGGCTATATTGGTTTAAACCAACGTCGTGTATCTAATTTTTTTACTTTGAATAAAAAAATTAGAGTGTAATTAATATAATCGATTATAAAAAAAATAATCGATTAATATAAAAGTCGATTATTTTCTCACATCCCTAGACACTTCCCACTGTTAAGATACGCATACATTAGTCAAAGTTAATAGAATTGCAATAAATACGTGTGGAATTCAACTTATAAGAGATAACAATATCAACAATGTGTTGTCTCTGTTGTAAGCATTATGAGTGTTGAAAATCGTCCATATCCAACTACGATCATCACCTTCTTTAAATGTGTTAGACAGAGATATCTCTTATTCTTTTCAACGTTACAAACGATTCAATAGATAGTCATAACATCTAGTTGTCGTCAATAGAATTTTGCACACAATGTATAATTTCTTAGAACTATTAACAGATAATTCGAAAATAAAGAAACTAGGCATCTGATTTTTCATTTCAATTTCATTTATTACTTATTAGATAATATAGTTTTGTCTGGTAATTCCGTAATTGATATTTATGAATTTCCGGATAATTTACTTGTGTACGGATTTATTTCGCGATTATATAAGTTGTTTTTTTTTAAATAAATATTAATTGAAATTTGTTTCTGAAAACAAACAACGCATGTTTGTTGATACTGCTGTCTTAACAGTGGGCATCAAACTAATTAATAAACATAAAAAACTCCTCCTATTCGATCTACTCTGACCACACAATTGTTCTATCGTATGCCGTGAATAGGAGGAGACTTCCTCCCACTCTTCTTCTAATGTACGTAGATGAATTTGGCACCCTGTATATTTCTACTTATAGTTTATTCTACCTATCAATGTCTGAGAATACACTTGATCTAATCTGATTATTTTGGTACTCCTTCAATAGGTTCGACAATCAAATTAAATAAATAAAATATCACAAGAGCTTCTATTGTTGATTTTTTATCTTTGAAAAACAAACTATCGCTTTATTTATTCTATGTATTTATTTATTCATTTTAGTCTACTTTGTACGGTATAATAATAAACACGATTATTTATTTGTCCGCTTTAATTTCATTCTGATTACACATGCGGCGAAAGTGCTAACTTTTCGCCCGCAATTTCGTACAAAAAGTAGCTGATTGCACACGCTATATAATAATATATGATTTGCGTGTAGAAAGTAATATTTTGCAGCACGCATTATGTTTATGGTGACGATGGAAACCGTTCTATGAGTGACATTTATAGTTTTAATAAAATTACGTAGCGAATTTTTAAAATTTCAATTTTGATTTTCTGTGTATGTGCAACTCGTGTGGGTTGTCAATTGCCCGGGGCGGGGAGTACACTCACTCTGTTCTGCCTCTCAACTTCGCTCTCGTATGCAATTGACAAATTGCCGCACTAGTTGCACAATGTACCATGCCGACATTAAAATTTTGAAAAAATTGCTTGTATGAAAATTTATTGACCGCATCGATATAGGCAATCAAAATAATTATTTATAATACAAAGGTTAAAAGTGACGTTTTATTTGGCGGGTGGGAAGTTTGCGAAACGAGCTGGAGGCGAGTGGATTAACCCCACGTGCAAAGTAAAATGGTGGAGGTGCCGGGTAAATTATACTTGCCTATTTTTTTCTTTGAGTAGCAAATGAGAAATTTTTAAAAGAAAAAATGCTTCCATATTAAATTCATTTGAAGTATTGATATGACGTTTTGGTATTTCCAAAATAGCTAGAAAAAAAATCGTCTCGACCCAATGAAAGTAGTCAAAATTTCGTCAGATACTTTTCCACTTCAATTTACAAACAAGCGAGACATTTAAGATGAAACTGTTAGCTAGGACATGGTGTATATTATAGAACTTTCTAATACTTTTTACATTGTGTCGCAAACGTTTCCTATTCTCTGCTGGCGTTTAAGAATAAGAATCAAGACCTATTCAATTTTTCTTTTATATTTAATTTGACAAAATTGATTTCTTCTCTCCCAGGTAAATATGTGCCTGTGGCCCTAAAATACTCCATAGATTTCAGTAATTTGGAGATGACAATTTTAACAATTCATAAAATAAATAGAACCGTGTTAAACCAAACCAATTTTATTTTAAAATAGCGGAAAAATAAAATAAAATATTTTATTATGATTTTTGATATTCTGTACTTGAAATGATCGAATAAAATCTGATTTACTATACAATGTGTGCAGCTTATAGCACTACTTAATTTTAAATTTACGATAGTAAGCGTCCACAAAATTTATTTGTGTCAGAATCTCCTAGAATTTGTTGTATACGAAATATCATATTTGAATATTTTGTCATCCACATTTAAAACGAATAAAAATATTTAATAACCCAAAATTATATTTCTACGATACTCATTTTGGTGTCTCAATCACTTTTTCCGAGTAAAAATACAAAAAACTTTCATTAGCAATAATTTTTATGAGTTTCACTACAAATAGCAATATTTTTTCATAATAAATTATTTACAAAGTTTAGGTACATTAAATTCATTCAAAGCTATTTTAAATTCATATGAAATGATTTCAAATTACTTTTGTTGAAAAGTTGTGGACAATATTTGTTGTTAAATAGTCGGTTTATTTATTTTGTAAAAGTCACAGTTACATTAATCGTTAACTGTAAAAAAAGGGAAAAAAAAGATAACAATAAAACTCCGAAAAACATCCCTTTATTCATATATCTACCTACACACAGAATGTTGATGGTTTGCTCTCGTAATTCGTTTAATTTAGAAAAATTGTTGAAGGTAAATTTTAACAACAATCTACCAAGTTGACAGATCATGGTAAACTTTTCGACGTTCTTAACAAAAGAAAAAGAAAAAAAAAGACTCAACAAAGCTCGTTTTAAAGTTTAATATTACAGTATATTACAATTTGAGGATGTTTACTTTTTATTATTTCTGGCCGTATCTAAAGCCACATTTCTAACACCGACTTTGTCTCTCAATCAGCAATTTGATACATGAAAAGTGTTACATTAACTGTAATTTTTATTATTATTTTTTTAGTAATAACTGCAATTACCGTAGGTAGAGTAAAGTGTAGATTTTTTCAATTACATTTTACCAAAGTTTCCAGTAATATACATATCTGGTTTGAATTGAATATGTCTTGGAGGTAAATTATGGAAATCAAATAATTCAAATGCAAACGTAGGGGAAAGTTGCCTATATTGGACCACTTGGGACATTTCATTCATTATCACGCTTCTTATTGACAAATTCTAAGAAGTATTCATATAATAATGAGACCTCATCTATTTGATATTAGCTGGTAGAATTGTTTTGTTGATAATCCAAGTAATTAATTATCAATGACGTAATTTGTGAACCTTTGCAAATGGTCCATTTTGGGAAACTAGTTTCCTAAATTGGACCGCTGATATCCTAAATCGGACCAAGTGCTTTTATGACGGAAAATAGAAATTTCTGTAGGTAATAGTAAAACATTTTTATTTTGAACAATGATAATAATACTATAACAATAACAACAGCAGCAATAATAATAATAACCATGAGGAAACAAAAAAATATTCGACCAATTTTTATTATTTTGTACAATTAACGCAAATAGTAGATTATGTTATTAGGCGATGCAAAAAACAAAATTCAAACAACGAAAAAAATTAAACGCCAGTGACAGATTTTGTCATTTTGTCAGCCTAAGCTTATAAAAAAAGAAAAAAGCGCCTAGGCACACAAAATGCTATTTTTACCTTGTCATTTGAGTCACAAAATCGGTCACTTTTGTGACGTTTGAAGATAAAATAAATTTTTCGCTTTGGACTCACTTTACCACAAACTTAGTACACCCAATTCTGGCGCTGTAAACATTGGATCATATCTAATTTCTTTACTTTTTTACATAGAAAATAGTACCACCTATCTTTTGACGAGTCAATTTTATATTCTTTTTTGTCAATTTTAGTTTGGATTTCGAGAGATTTTTCCTACACTACAAGCTAGTTAATTTCGTTGGTTCTTGAGGATTTTTTTTTCATTTTCCTGGGGTATATGTATACAAAAGTATGAAAATCGAAACTTGCAATTGCAATTCCTCTAAATTGGACCGGTCCAATTTAGGAAACTTTAAGCGGTCCAATTTAGGCAACTCCAGTCAATCTCACGTCTTTTTGATATGAAATTCACACACCTCCTCAGAAGTGAGATTAAATTGAGAAATAATTAGTACATTTTTCTGTATTACAAGATTAATTATCAATTAACTCATTTATGCTTACCGTTTATCCATAATACTCTTAGACAACCGTCTTAATTTTTATAACAAACTGCACAAAATTAGATTTCTCTTCCTATACACGCCCTTATAAATTATGATCAATCTTTTTTTTACACAAGTTTGATTTTTGTGTTTTGTTATCATTTTGGAAACGTCAAATCCAATCCCAATCGCTTATTTAAGGAATAATCGAATTGGTCCAATTTAGGAAGCGGTCCAATATAGGCAACTTTCCCCTATCTATCTTAGTACCTAATAATCAACATGAATTACCAATTTACATACAATCTGATCTATAAAATTGGGCACATTGGAGCCCTTTAAGACGTTTACCTAATAAGATTTCGTTTCTTTCAACAAAAATAGTAGAACTTAGTTTTTTTTTTGATGATAGCGATGAAAGTAAAAGTTTATTAGAAATGCATAATATCCAATGGCTATTTTATGATACGCCGTCTGGAAATCGAAAAAATGATGCACTCAATTCGATCACCATGAGAGTAGTAAAGTTGTTTAAAAAAAGCCATTCTGAAGGACATAAGAACAATGGTTATGCTTACGACACAAACACACACAGAAATTAAGATCGAAACCGAGATAATTTTTTTATTGCGTGTACATGTGTAAAATTTATGATCATTAAATGATTTTACAGTTATTTACGTAAAAGTAATTACTCATATATACGATAAAGTATCATAATGTTTTTTGTTCAAAATAAGAACAAGTTATAAAGGCGAATGAATTCATAAATTTTGTAATAAATATTAATTAAGTGATAATTATTTTTTTTGTATCTTAAATTAAGCTTTTTACGTCTCAAATACTTAGGTAATGTTTAAGTTTAATAATAGAATAAACGAAAATCTTAGATATTACTCATCTGGATAGGTAATCCGATCACCAACATTACTTTCATTAAGATTATCCTCAGTTTTTTTTTTTACTTTTAATTTCGTTAAATCCAATTAAAAGTTCTCCTTTTATCAATTTTGTTCTTTTTTTTTCAATTCTTATATCTTTTATCAATTATGCTCACCCTTTTATCGTAAAATCAATAACATTTTTTTATGGTTAACTACCTCAAAATTATTTAGACTTTGTTTCCTACAATTAGAGTGTAAAGATATGAAACTTCGCGGCTTGATTAGCTAGTTTCAGCCTCTAAATACATTTTGCCGTCGATAAAAAATACATGCCGCTACAATTTCAAAGATCCTTTGATCATCAATGTTGCAGAGAGACAAGGGAAATATTTTCCTTGTTAGCTTTGCAAAAAGATTGCTTTGTAGTGTATGTACAAAAGGCCATTTCAAAGCTTTTAGCCTTTCTAGATCTTGCCTTCTTCTTTCGCATGTCAAAATCTATTTCGTAAGAGGTGGCAGCAGCATTCATATCGAAGGGCATGTAATATGATCAAGATATGCATCTGATCGCACTCTTTGAGTTTCAGCTCCATAAGCTAATTTTGAAGCAAAGGAAGGCCTCCAGTCAGACGTGGTAGAATATTTTTTCCGACTACCTAAACCCCAAACACTATAATATTTTTAAATAATTTGCATTGCAATTGTATTAAATTTGAATAATTCCAATACCAAATTCTAATATCTTTATATCTTATATTTTACAGATATAAGCCACTGGGTTTACAAGAAAATGGTATTGAAGAAGAGAATTTCCATAATGATATCGATTGGATAAAAGATGTATCGAATTTAAATTTAAAATCAACAAGTGATTCACCTACTACAACAACAACAACAACAACAACAGAAACAAAGTTTATAACAATAAATATAAACTCAACACAATTACCAACTGCAAGAACAACAACCACAACAATACCGGGAGCAACAACAACAACTGCAACAGTACGTTTAAATAAATTTTGGCAATATTTCCATTGTTTAGCAAAACGTACATTTGACGAAAGTAATAAACGCTTATCAACATTTTATGATTCACCAATTAAAGAACCAAATCTCATACTCGAATTAGAAACAAGAAAACAACAACAACAACAACAAAATAAACGTTGCATGAGTCCTTGTGATATAAGTAATAGTAGTTTAAAAGATGTGGATAATGGAGCGATAGAAGACGAATTAACAGCATATATGAAAGAAGTACGACGACGTGAATTATGTAGTTAATCGAATTTATCCGAAATGGATTGTACAATGGATATAAACAAGGTATACTTTAATTTTTAGGAGTGATTACACAATTTGAAGCCGCTCCTGTCGACTGTTTACTTTTTTTTTTGAAATTTCAAACGTTTCGGCTGTGAAATTTTACAAATTTTAAGACATTTATTTGTTGTTGTACATGTAAACAAGAAATTGAGAGACAATAATATTGTTGCTCCAACTGTTGGTAATAATAATAACAATAAAGAGAAGACTTACAACAGAAATACGGAACAGCCACTTGGAAATAATGGAAGTGTATAAAGAACTGTTAGATTTGTAGATTTCTAGTCATTATTTGTTATTTAGTAAAATAAAACAACCGATTATTGTGTAATATATGGTCTTTGGTAATCAATAAATGTCACCCAAAATGAAAAAAAATGTGAAACTATTTTGTGTGATAATGAAATTTCTATTTGTATACTTGTTAAATGATTGTATTTGAGAATAAAGTATTAAATGTGAATCGTTTTATTTCGTATAGTAATGAACCTTTGGTTGATTTATGATTCATTTTTAAATTAAAATCTATCCAATTCAAGTAGGTTAAATCAGTAGGGAGAAACCGCCTGGAGAATCCTTTAGTGTGGACAAGCTTGGAAAATTTAAACTTGGGAAGTATTTACAGAGAAATCCGAAGAGTATAGCAGGAAACCGTTTACTATTTGAACGAACTTCAATGAGCAAGAATTGTTAAAGTATATTTACTGCATAAAAGCGGTAAATTAAATCTACAAATAAGCGGATCCCAAGTTAGAAGTTATGCAAACAAATTCTGTAAATGCTTTCCGCAAAGGCATCACAAACATAACTACCGCGTCTACCTAACTACACTTATACAAAATACTGTATTCTGTGTTTGCATATCTTGTTTGTCTTGGAGTCCATTTGACATTCCTCTGTAAGTGCCGTCCAGGGCATGATAGATTCGCTACACCACTGACCCTCCGCCTTGTATTGGTTCAAGTATAATCATTTCAAAATTAATTGTAGTCGGTTGAGTTGATTCTCTTTAATTTAGAACTGACGAGATAACGAAATGGGGTCATTCCATATATTATGATATCGTCTGATTGTCAAAGCCGACTAATTTCAGATTTTGATGTAGCTTTGTGGGACTGTTCTTTAGGATGCCAAAGAACAAAATTTATGCACATTTAATTTTTATAAGCGACCGTGTCGGTCTATTCAAATTAAGACTTTAAAGAAAGGAAAGAGATTCAAGACTTTTTGACTGGAATGTACTGTTTATAAATACTATTGGCCTTGCAATTGTTTATAAATAAAATCTTGTAAACATGACATTCACATTGCAAGTATCGTAAACAATTGTGACGTACGCTTTTTTCATGAATGAATAGGTTATTGATCCCAGAGAAGTTTTGAGCAGCAAATGAGAAGTTTTTGGTTTCCTAATAGCGAGTAATTTTCGAGACCTTATATGACGTTTTGGCATTTCCAAAATAGCTGGGAAGTAAATCGTTTCGGTCAATTGAAATATAGACATTGTAGCCTAATTTCTTTGGATACTTTTCCATTTCAATTCACAAACAAACGAGATATTTGAGGTGGAATACTGGAATATCTGGGACCCTGTATGTAGGAAAGTGCGATTCGCCCGGCGCCTCCACCATTCTGCACGATGAATTGTTATATCTTTGATCTGAAATACAGTCTTTAACTCGAAATTTTGTTCATTCACGAAATTCATTGCAGGTGATTGGTTTCCTAATATTTAATTTTGAGATAGGCTTCTTTTATCAATGATTAAGTTATTGATCCCAGAGAAGATCTAAATTATTTTTGAACAGCAAACGAGAAGTTTTTACAAGAAAAACATTATTTTCATATCAAATTCATTAGCAGTATTCATTGTAGGTAATTGGTTTCCTAATATTGCGTAATTTTTGAGACCTTATAGGACGTTTTTCAAAATTTCAAGCAAAGATTTTGTATACAAAGAGTAGGCTATTCGAGTTGATTCTTGGCTTTATTGTTTTTTATGATATGTATAATTAATTTCTGAGTAACATTAATTACTTACATTAAACAGTCGAGACGCTGGAGTCAGTTAAAAAATACAAACATTGAGTAAAAAACACGTACAGTCAACGCAGAAAGGAATGTCCTAACAAAAGAAATTGGCGTACAAAAGCAGTTCATAAAACTATCTTCTCACAATTGAACCAAGTTGTAAAAAATAAAATTTATTGGTGAGAGATAGATGATGGTGTTGGTTCAAAATTCAGGGTATTGCCATCCATCCATGTTACACTTATAAAAGTAAGATGTAAAGTCAGGTAGTAGTCGGTTTAAATTTAAATGTCCGAGTTATTTTTCACTTAACTAAAAAGACCGTATATGCGTATGAATTCTCTAATTAAAATAAAATTTTACAATTACAATATTTATTTGAAATGTTGATATTTCAGCAATAACACAAACAGGTTGCAATTCATTAACGTAAACGTATCCTATAGATTTTAGTAAAGTTTATGTTTATTTATAGTTGTAGGTATTGATAGAAAAGAAGGGGTATTGAGGTGTGTAAAAGTTGTCAGGTATAAGGTCTTCTGTGAATATATTTGAAATATTTTTAAAAAGTTGTATTTTCCTTGAAATTTAATACAAATATGAATTAAACCGGATTTGAGAGGGACAAAAATTTGTCTATTCTCTATTTTCCAAAGGTGCTCAACGAGTTTATTAAATCTAGAAAGCTGAAAATTAAAAACGGCTTAACTTTGGTTATTAAACAGCCAATTCCATAAAAAAAACCCTCTACTATTATAAACAAATAGCCATACAATTGTTTCTGTAAAAATAGTTATTTTAAGCATCAACCATAATTTATTCTTTTTCGTGGATTTTTGGTTGTTTTTTTTTAATTGCTGATTTCACGATAAATATTTAGCATTGCCCATTGTGGGACTAACATTTTATGTGTTATTAAATTGTTTTATGTTTTTTATATTCTATTTTACACATTTTACATATTTTATATTACATTTGTTTTTGTATGAATTAATTTCAATTGGATTTGGTATTTATTTGTAGGCGTACACCAATCAGATCTACAATACAAAATTATTTTTCAGAATCTTTTAGCTTGTAATCGTAAACGCAAATAAATATTCAAGCTTCAGGTAAAATATTGCACAGGTGACTGCACAGTTTCGGTATATATTTTTCACTGTATTATTGTTTTTATTCATCTTCTAAAATAAACATTTTAACTATATTTCTTAAAAACTTTATAATAAAGACCCTTTTGTAATATTTATAATTAATAGCTTGTTATTACTATAAAAAATTGCTTAAATTTAAACATTTGCAATAATTATTGTAAATATAGTAATAATTTATTTATATTATAGAATTAATGTGCGATAGATATGCGATAACATGCATATTAGGTTTGGGGTAGTGCAAACTAACGGAGACTTTGGCATTTAAATCGGCTGCATGACTAGTAAAAGCAAAATTTCTACATTTTACCTATAAATATATTGTAACATGAACAGATGGAACCTACCCTAGGGCATCTACAACCATCATCCATCCATTGATCATAAATTAAATTAAATTTTACAACTCTAAATAGAATGGGTTCAATTGTGACAAGACACTTATATAAACTCCCAAATAGCAAGCTTTGTACAACAAGTTTTATTAGTAGGACATTCTTTATTGAGGTGAGTGTACCTTCAGCACCGTCTCGACAATGACAGGTATTACATGAACAAATTTTTATCTATTACCTGAAGACTACTATCTTTTCCCTTCAAAATGCCGCCTTAAACGTATAGACATCTGAAATAGGAAAATTTTTACACCTGAAATTGATGAAGTCTAAAAATTATATTTCTTGACAGTCTTAATTCGAATAGGCCGACGCGGCCGCTTAAAAAACTTAAATGTACATAAATTTTGTTCTGTGGGATCCTAAAGAAGAGTCCCATAAAATTACAGCAAAATCTGAGATTAGTCGGCTTTGCCAATCAAACGGTTTCTCATGGAATGCACATGTTAAACATGTATCAAGAGATGAATGTCACAATTAAATCAAGACGGCTTAGAATTTTCTACGTCCAACCCTGGGCCCCCTCAACCATCATTTCATCATTAATTGTCGTCCGCCTTATATTTACATTGTAGTTAATTAAATGGTAAAATTGTAGAAAATTAGTTAATCTGTGGGCAGGTCCGGCGCTAGGGTATAAGGCGCCTGAAAAACTGACAAAGGCGTCCTTTTTAATTAAATTTTATCTTCAAAGCTCATTTTTGCGCCCCCCAAACAGAGGCGCTCGCCTGCAGTGCATCCCTTACAGGCCCGTTATCGCCGGCCCTGTCTGTGGAAAGCAATGTAAAATTTTCACCCTCACTCTCCCACTCACTCACTCTCTCTCTCTCTATGGCATCTCATACATCCCACAAGAGTCAGATAAAAGATAAAAGGCAAACTATATTTTTATGAAAAATAGGTATGTACTTACTATTTCTTTAAGATGTCACGTATTTTTCAGCAAAATAGATTTAATAATAATAATAAAATTATAAATTTATTCGTTTGCGTAAAAACAAATGCAGTCTTTTTAACCGCCACCACACTTACGCCCTCTTCAGTAAAAATATTAACTAGCAATATTACTGGATTTGACCAAAATCCCCCAAATAATCACTAGAATAGAGATGGGCTTTCCTAATATATAAAAATAGAATACTAATAATATTACAATAAGAAAATAAATTACTCTGATTTTACTCATTCTTAAATTTAAGATGTTGAGATCTAATTTTCTATTTATTTAACCAAAATTATAGGACCTTTCAAAATATTTTCTTTTGTATACATGTGACACATCTCTATAATTAGCATAACCTCACATTTTTGTGTACGATTTACGTCGATTTTAGAAAACGAAAAATTATCGTAATTTAATAAAATTCAATATAAATGATGCATTAATCTGACCTGCAGTAGTTTAGTATCTTAATTGCGATAGCTTTTATTAATTATCAAAATAAATAATGGAATCCATGGAATCTACAACGAAAAGCGATGCTGAGAAGCAAGAAGAGCCCCAATTCAAAAAACCGATTTTAGTCGGTAAAATCGGGCGATTACCAAAGAAATTCACACAACCACCTCAACCGATAACCAATATAACAAATCCGACGGACCAAGAACCAGCAGAATGTTCGACAGGTAAACAAATTGAATCACAATTTAGAATGATGGTTGAAATCGTTATTTTATAGAAACGAAACAAGAGCAACCGGTAGAGAAAATTGCTGAAACACCTTTACCGTACAAAGAACCCGAATGGTCCGGTCTACCAATTAGTCCCGATCAAAATTATATGTTTGAAGTATTGAAAAATGGTGCAATTATTGAAACGATTGATTTAATGTCGAAACCGTTCTGGGTGTTTGGTCGTTTGCCTTCTTGCGACATCACAATGCAACACCCAACGATTTCACGGTATGTTTGACAAATAATTCGACCAAAACAATTAAATTTACGTTAATTTCGTAGATATCATGCAGTGTTACAGTATCGACATGAAAAAAACGACAATAATGATGTGGGATTCTATATTTACGATTTAGGCAGTACTCATGGTACTTTTTTGAATAAAAACCGATTGAAACCGCAAATTTACGTACGAATCCAGGTAAGTTATCGCCGTTTAAAATTCATCACCCGACTGCAACTTGTCAACATTATCACGAATAATATTGACGTGTTTCTCGATTTCTTGTCGATTGATCTCAGTCATTTCATTCAAATTCTGCATATTCTCCTCGTAGGAGAATTTGATGTTGTCAATATTCTTTTTGATACGTGTTAAAAATGCCGATGTTTTCTGTAAACGTTGTTGGACATGTTTGAATTGTTCATTTAGTTCTTCATGTTTGATGGCTGCATTCTGCTGTTGTTCTTCGGTCTTTTGGAACATACCCAATAAACGATCGATCTCTTCTGATTTCGTTTTGATGCAGAAATTTTTAGATTGTTTCAAGAATTTGAGAAAATCATTCGATTCCATAACTATTTTTTTTTTAATTTATTTTTGACAACGAAAATTTGATCAATAACGACTTGATTCCGTAGTTACCAGACAGTACAGGCTGTTTCACTAAAGAAGTTGCTTTATTAACATCGAAAAAATAATTTCTAAGAAAACATAACTATCTTTGTCTCGCACATTCGATATTCTGTCCTGTATGCCTTCTATCTGTAAATATAAAAGCGATTTAGCACTCACTCACTCATCACGATATCTCTTAAACTATCCATCCGTTCGATAGACTTTGAAGGGCCTTGGCGCATAACGGGGGGGTAATCGGCCTTTTTACTTTTTGAAACCTCAACCAGCTAGGCTTTTTGAGAATAAAAAGACGTGGTTTCTCTTTTTTTGTTTACTTAGGTGCTTCAGAAACTGCTTTATCGAATCATGAAGATTTTTTCCAAACATCTCAGCCACTATAAAGATTTTTTAGTTTTGCTTGCGTAAAATTAAAGGTATTCGAAGCGCGCATGAAATTCAATTTTTTTAGGCTTTAAAAATGTTTAATATTTTTTTAACAAAACCTGTTAAGGTGGTGCTAATCTATCTATCTAATCATTGGAGGGGAAGTTATATGTATCAAATCTAGGTACGCAACACAAGATACACGAATAAACTCTCCCCTCCATTATATGAGCGATTCTATTGGTTGAGCCACTATCACATATTTGTAAAATAAAAAGATAAATTGGAATAGAAGACTAGAATTATTCTAAGATAAATTTCATTTATTTTTTGTTAAAAACAATCGAAAATATCTAAATAGTTGCAAATATATATTGTTTTATTTACATAAGACACTCAAATAATAGAACATTACATACAAAATACAAACATATACATATGGGGCATTCCACGCCAATTCGACCACTTTTGAACCTGACCCCTTCCGATTTGGCTGAAAATTTGCCACCATTTTGTACCTCATTAAAGACGTTTCTCAGAAGTTTTTCAAATTTTTTTACCCACCCAAAAAAAAGTTATAAATTTTTCAAAAAAATGGCTCTTTTTTCTTTAAACAGCCGTAACTTTTTCAAAACTTGACGTATCAGGACGTTTTTTTTTTCCAAATCTTCGTTTTTAAATGTACTTTTTAGAAACAAATAAATAAAAATGATCCGAAGTTATCTTCAACGTTTATTTTCAGATTTTCGGAAAAAGCCGCAAATTTCTCGATGGTTACATTGTTTATTTTTTTTTCTTTTTTTTATATCAAAGTTTGACATTCTCTACAAATCCTCTGAAATTTTTAGATGGGTGTTTTTCCGATTTCCATTTTTTTTTAACTTGCAAAAATATGTTTTCTTCCACTTGAAGGAAAAGTTTTGTTTTTTCACCTTATTTCGCTTAAGACCTATCTAAAAATTTTTAGGATCGTTATAACTCACGTTATAACGAAAAAAATATATGTGATGTGTCTTTAGTAGATCTAGCTTCATGAATTTTTTTCATAATTTTTGAGGGGGGTAATAGGAGGTCAAAAAATTCAAAACCTATTTTTTTTCGATATTTTTTTTAGAAAAAACTGTCCAAGGTAGCGAGACATCGCACTGAGATATCTCCGACATGAACACATCCTAAGTAAATCATAAAAAGGGAAAGAGCACGATTTTTTATTTTTTATCTCAACAAACCTAACTGGGTGAGATCTCATAAAGAGGCCGTTCAAAAATTACGTTACGCTTGAAAGGGGGGGAGGGTTGCGTTAAAGCGATATTTTTTGTTACATGGGGGTGGGATGGTGGTGTTTCATACGTTACATAACGCCACTGTTGCTACCCCGGAAAAAATGAGTTGGTTTTAATCCATGGGAGTATAATGATAAGAATTAAGTTTGAGATTGTTTTATTTAATTTTTGTGTTTTCGTTTTTGTTTTCTAGTGTTATATGTATATAGCTATCAGTTTGGTTTTTGTTTGTTTATTTGTACCAATACCTTTTAAATAAAATTTTTATTTTACATTTTTAATTAAATTGCGTTTTTATTGGGGGGATGGGGGTGGCGGCGTCGATTGTTACGTAATTTTAAAGGGGGATTACTCAAAGTGTTACAGAAAGTTACAAGGGGGACAGGGTGTTGAAAACGGTGAAAAAATGCGTAACGTAATTTTTGAACGGCCCCAAAGTAAAAGGCGTTAAGACTCTTTGGCACATATATTCCTTTGGTGCTGTAAACGCTCACTGAGAAACGATTTTTGAAAATTCACCCTCTAACAGGGTTAAAAAGGGCATTAAAATTTCAATACTTTAAAAATAATGACATCCACCTGTCAGTTATAATTGCGACGTTGCCATGTGTATTTTTTTTCGTATATATACGGAAATCAGATACTAATAGCAAATAGATAACAACAATCTACGCGAACAAAATCGCGGGGGTACAGCTGGTTATTAAATTTTCTTGCACCGTAGGTGGGTCATATGTTGAAATTCGGCAACAGTACACGTTCGTTTATCCTGAACGGTCCGAATGAAGATCGTGAAGAAGAATCAACATTAACAATAACCGAATTGAAACAGTTGCGTCAAGAAGAATTGGAACGTCGCGATAATGAATTTAAACAACAATTATTAGATGAACAACAAAAACAAGCTGAATTAGAACGTGAATTAGAAGAGAAAGGTATTGATTGGGGCTTAGGTGAAGATGCTGATGAAGAGACTGATTTAACTGAGAATCCATATGCACAAACAACAAATGAAGATCTATATTTAGACAATCCAAAGAAGACATTACGCGGCTTCTATGAACGTGAAGGTTTAGATTTGAATTATGATTGTAGTGAATATGGTATTGGACAATTCCAATGTAAAATCGAATTACCAATAGATGATGAGATGGGTCGGCCAATTTTTGCTGAAGTTATACATAAAGGCAAGAAGAAGGATGCTGTGGTGCAGTGTGCATTAGAAGCCTGTCGGATCTTAGATCGACACGGTTTATTGCGACAATCACAGCATGGTATTAATTTATTTATTAACAATAAGAGATTTTATTTGATAAATATAAATTCTAGAATCCCGTCGACGGAAACGGAAAGACTGGGAGGAGAACGATTATTACGACAGTGACGATGATACGTTCCTCGATCGTACTGGTACTGTTGAAAAGAAACGTGAGATGCGTATGAAAGCGAAACTACCCCAAAAAGTTGAAACTTACGAAAGTTTAGTACGTAATCCTTTTATAACAAAATTCGAGAATTTCTAAGAAAATTTTTAATTTCCAGGTGGAAAAAGAACAAAATCTACAAACATCCATAACAACAATACAAAAACAATTAGATGACATTCAAATGAAATTGACGAAGAAAGATGATGAAGATCAGGATCAAGATGATTCGCTCGATACATATATGATGGAATTAAAAGAATCGAAACCGGATAAGACTTTGATCAATAAATTAAAAGCAGAACTCGTTGGATTACGTAAAGAACATGCAAATATTGTACGATTAGTTAATCTAACACGACCGACAAGCTTGCCACCGTTGATAAACAATCAGAATGTAGAATCAAATCAGACAAAATCGAAAATTTTACCGATTTTCGGTAAACGGAAAAAGATTAAAGTTGATTTTGTTAAGACAAATACCGCTACGTCGAGTACAACAGATAATAATAAAAGTAAAGAAGATGATAGTGAAGAAGAAGAGGAAGACGATAATTAATCGAGAAATTGTAGTTTTTTGATTTTATGATATAACATTAATTATAAGAAAATTTAAGTTTACCGCGATTTTTATTTGCATCAGTAATATACCGTACGAATCCTACAAATGGAAACACAGTCTCAACGTAATCACTATAAATGTCAGTTAAAAATTCCTATACGAATTAAAATCATACATTTAATCCTGTAGCGGCTGTATCGCCTCACTTTTAACTGCTGTTTTTTTTTCACGTACAAACTACATAAATGAAGTGTTGATATGTTCTTATACGTTTGAATCAGACCGTATATTAGCGTAAATACGACAGTGCTACCAATCACATAAACTGCACATAAACGTTAAAGTTCCCAACTATCGTAAGTATTTCTACAAATTTAACAATTTGGTAGGATTAAAGTTGATTTAATTGCATTCATTTCAGGTAATTTATTCAAAATTCAAACAAATCGTGATTGTTAAAAGTCGTAATTGTAATAAAATACTTCTTGATTTGCAACAAGTAGAAAGCAAGCGTTGGAATATTGACAGTAGTTTAGTGTTCTGTGGTAGCAACCAATCCAATTGATGTAAATTAAATCGAATTACCTAGCGGCACGGTATAATCTGCTGCAGTCCAAGTCCAATTAGTGTTGCAAAATAAATATTAGTTAATTAATTCCAAATAAATTAGATAATTATTCGAGCATTTATCAAGAAAATTCCGCCTGAAAATGAAACGAGAACCCGAGGATTTCAGTAATGTAAGTCAAATTGATTGTACGATATCATGGCGTCTCTTGTTGATAAAAACAAAAGACAAATCGACGCCATTTTAATACAATTTTGCAATAAAATAATTGTTTTGTAGACGGATGAGAAACCGAAACCGGAACCGGAACAATTCCGTAAACTATTCATTGGCGGTTTAGATTATCGTACAACCGATGAATCGTTAAAGAAACATTTCGAACAGTGGGGTGAAATTGTCGATGTTGTTGTAATGAAAGATCCAACAACGAAACGTTCACGTGGCTTTGGTTTCATCACGTATTCACGTGCCCATATGGTGGATGCGGCACAGAATGATCGGCCACATCGTGTTGATGGACGTGTTGTTGAACCGAAACGGGCTGTACCACGTCAAGAGATCGGCCGGCCGGAAGCCGGTGCTACGGTTAAGAAATTGTTTGTTGGTGGTTTAAAGGAGGAGCATGAAGATGATGATTTGCGGGAGTATTTCAAACAATACGGCACGATCTTGTCGTGTACGATTGTTACGGATAAAGAAACTGGCAAGAAACGCGGTTTTGGTTTTGTGGAATTTGAAGATTATGATCCTGTTGATAAGATTTGTTGTATGCTTACTGTAATAATTTATCAATTTTATAGATTGTTTGAATTTTGCAGTATTACGCCACCATCAAATCCGTGGTAAACACATCGACGTTAAGAAGGCTTTAAGTAAAGCGGAAATGGATCGCAATCAAGGCGGCGGTGGTGGTGGAGGTGGTGGACCGCGTGGAGGTCGTGGCGGCGGTCGCGGTTATAATAGTGGTGGTGGAATGGGTGCAGGTGGTGGTGGAAACGGTGGCGGTGGTGGTAACTGGAATCGTGGCGGACCTAGTGGTGATTGGAATAATACTGGAGGAGGCGGTGGCGGCGGCGGCGGTTATAATAATAGTGGTGCCTGGAATAATAATCCATGGGACAGTCAAACTGGTAACAATTGGGGTGGTAATCAGGCTTCTAATTATAATTCTAGTGGTAATTGGGGTGGTCCTAATGATAATTTCGGCAGTGGTTATCAACAGAATTATGGTGGTGGTGCTGTGAGGAATAATTATCAACAAAATAGACCTGCACCGTATAGTAAGTAAATTAGAATTAATTCAATTGCTTAATTGTGAAAACCTTGAACATTGTGTGTGTGTGTGTGTTAACATAGATCGGTATTTTTCAGGTCATCCAGGTGGTGGCTATGGTGGCAATTACGGTAATCAAAATGGTGGAGGCGGTGGTGGCGGAGCTGGTGGTCCAGGCAACCGGAGATATAATAACATGTAAGTGCAACTGGATCAAGCTGTTTAAATTTAACAAATAAAACAAAAACAAAACAAAACAGTGCCAGATGTACAATCGTCGATTAATTATTAATTTGATAAATATTGAGGAATTCGCGACAGTACAGAGCTGTTAATTACAATAGCTATTAATACTAATTACTAGTTTAAAAGCGTTTACAGTGATACAATCTTATAAACAATTTATTCAGATAGATCGTAAAAAAAACGATGAAAATGCGTTCTGTGTATAACAAAACAAAGTCTATGTGAATTTCAATTGATTTAATTTTTTGGCAGTAGTTGTATTTGATTAATTGCTTTTCAAAGTTAATCGCGATTTATTTTAGTATTAGGTTAATTAATTAATGATAGTATCTGTATAATTCAAGAAGGATATTTATTAAAGTTCATATAATGAATAAAGGTAGTGTTTTGATATTTTATTTTTCGAAAAAAGAGAAAAAATTAAATCCATCAAGTTTCTGGGAGTAACTAGTCGATTTTGCTAGGAAACAGTTTAATATAACTAGGAAGAGATTCAGGAGAGGCAGTTTTCTTTTTTGTATAACAAAAAAATGTATAGGAAAGCAAGCAGGTTTATTATTAAAAAAAATAGTAATAATAATAGGAGGTATAGGTATGTATAGTTTTAGATAATTTTAGGATATCTCAACTATTTAGCTCAGGTTTCTTTGTTAATTACTTGATTCCAAAAAAAAGCAGCTAGATAAATAATAGGCAGAATATTTAGATGCATTTAGGTTGCGTTTTGTTTTAATATAATTTTTTTTTAGATAAATTAATAATTGTTAATTAAAAACAAGACCGCTAATTATGTAGAAAGTTAACCTGGGTTAGGTAGGTTTTTTTGTTTTTCTTTTAAACTTTATTTTTCCAACTTTTCAGACACGTGATCTCTTAATTTATTTTGTTTTCAAAAATTTTATTTTCCTCCCTCTTTTTATAATTTTTAATTTCAACACCAAAACTGTTAAGGATTATGCACTTTTATTTATTTTTTTTTAATTTTATGGGTAACATTTCATGTTGTACTAATTGTTTTTTATATTTTTTGGGAATCCAGTATGTTCCGTTGATGTTGTGTTGTTGCTCGACGATAATATTTGGTGAGTATTCAAGTAAGTAATTTATTTATTGTTATTTTAACAGTTTACAGCTAAATAAATCTATATTTGTTACGAATTGTTGAGTTTAAATAAAGCATAACACTCAACTAATCCATTCCTGTATATCTCCTAGGTTTTCCCTTGAAGTCTATAGACGAAAATCTATTGCAAAGTTTAAAGTACAAGTTCCTGTTTGGCAATGGACCAATCGATGAAGGCGTCACTTTAATCGTTCTTAAAGAACTATTGTATTGGAAGTATCATCATATGGTAGAAATTTCATAATTTAAGCTGCAAAACTACAAAAAGTTCTTCGATATGGCTAAGTTATGATTAACTTAGACTAATGAAGCTTAAGATGTAGGCCAGCTTTACAAATATTCAGTCACACCAGTAGCGTGTGTTTGTTTTCAGCATTTATTCCTAGCAGAAAAAAATTTAAGTGCGTGGAACGCCGTGCATTAGAAGTGAAACTTCTTAGGTTAGAGATGACGTTCATTTTTTTATTGGTTTATTTTCTTTCTGTCGTTGCGTAAAGGCTCGATCTTTTTCTGCATTTCACTTATCTCAAAACAATATTAGCAACTTTAGACCCTAGTGTTTATTGTACACAGTTGGCAGAACTGACAGAGAGAGTGGAAGCGACGCTATGGCAACGCCCCCACTTTTCCCTGTCAGCTGTCAGTTAGTGGGGAAGGGGGGAAGGGTTTCCCCTCATGCGGTCTTGCATTTTCGTTACGCTTCCGAACAATTTACTACCCTACCGCGCCTAAAGAAGTTTCAATTAAAAAAGGGCGTTGATATAAAGTAGATATGCTTGTGAATAATAATAAATTGTTTTATTTTATCCCAGGAATCTGTGGTTGAGCTCTGCCCAGAGTTGCAAAAAGTGCATTACTTTGTTAAATGCATTACAGAGTCATTACTCATTACTGTTGTAACGAGTAACGAATTTATTTGACATTACTCATTACCATTGTAATGAGTATCGAATTTATTTTACATTACTCATTACTATTGTAATGAGTAACGAATTTATTTACTTTTTCATGTAATGAGGCATCAATTAATTCCCATTACATTTTTATTAATGAGTAATACATTACACATTTTCAATTTGTAATGTATATTTTGAAAACTTCCATTACATTTTACATGTTAATGAGTAATGTAAGTTTTTAAATATATAATTTAATTATTAATAAATAATTTAATAACAAAAAAGAGGGGGTTTGGTTTTTTGCAAATATCTTGGAAATTATTGAAAATATCCGGAATTTGGAAAAAGATCCTTAAAGAGCAGGAAATTTGCTTAAAAAAGTCTTACCATCCGGAATTCTATCATCAATATTTATAATTTTAATTTACGGGTGAAAATAGCACTAAAAACGGGTGATGTAACTTCCGCGCGTTCCGACCTTAACAATAAAAATTATTTTAGCCCATTAAATATCATTATTAATAAATAAAAAAAAAATTGCATATCTTTTGGATACTTGAATAAACAAAAATCCATTGAGAAAAAATTTTTCTCCCCATATTGTTATTAGATGTACTTTTGTTAATTAATTTTTATAGGAATCAAAATAAGACAAAGATAATAAACAAAATATAATAAAAAACAAATTGAGCTTTTAATCGAAGCTCTAACTCTATTATTTACTCCAGAGATATTAAATTGTAGGACGCTTTTTGTTTGTTTTTTTTTGCGATTTATTAGTTGTCAGAATTGAAAAGTTTGTAATGAGTAGTGTAATTTTTCTACATTACTCATTAACTGTGTAATGAGTAATGTATTTTTCTACATTACTCATTAACTGTGTAATGGGTAATGTATTTTTTACATTACACATTTAAAAAAAGTAATGAATATTGCATTATTTCTTACATTAAGATTTTTGCAACTCTGGCTCTGCCTCAACCTGAACAGTGTTTGAAACAACTGAGCAGTTTTGGAGAGAAAAAAACTAATGGTCTCTTTTAAATTTGAGAACGTACAGAAATAAGGAAAAAATAGCCTACCTATGTTTCAGAAATCATGAAAATTGGAAGTTTTTTATGTGTCACAGGCTAAATTTGTTTATAATTGGGTTCTCCAGTCCAGAAGCTAATCGTAAGATTGTTTTGCTGAATGCACAAAATTGATTTGCACACAACCCATAAGGACCTCAAATCGATTCGAACTCGCTTAATGGACTCTAGCTTCTTTTATGAAGCATTTGTTTCAATACACAAGACGTATAGTGGCTTTCAAGATCTTCTCCAAATTATAAGATTTTTCCCATTTTCATTCGTTCGACTGGCGCCAGTTTTTTTTTGATTAACTATCCTATTGTTATAATATCAATACATTGATAAAGATTTGGAAATTTTCAATGAATAAATAATTGTTGAAGGAAAAATACAACAAATATTAAGAAGTAATAACAACGGAAAAAAAAAGAAACGATAAGGGTAAGTAGAGTAGTTAGGGTGGATGCGAAATATATAGATATAGATAGATAATAGGGTGGGTCAGTATTTTAAAGAGCTTTTATATACATATATACTATATATAGATATAAATGTTGATGATGCGCGGGAACTTCCACCTGACGAATTACCTAATCTATTCTTTTGTGAACAATCTGCACGCTCCACCAACACCAATGATTGTTGTTGAACACGAATATTTATATTGTAAAAGTCTACTTAAAAGAACCCTCCGCCCCCACCCAAATTATTGTTGTGTATGTGTGTGTATGTTATTATCAAACAATAATAAAACGAAATCTTTAACATCTTATCAGATAATTTAGTTAAATAGCTACATAATTAATATTATCTACCCTCTTCTCTATTTTTTTTTGTGGCTTTTTATATACCTATATAATTGACAATAATTACAAACATACGTTATTTATTTACAATTTAATTTAATTAATTAAGTAATTAATTAAAAAATATCGATTCGTTCTGATTTAGTTTTAGTGTTTTGTTGATTTGTAGCTGTTGTGGTTGTTGTCGGATTTGGTTGTAGTAATGTTGAGAAGTTCGGATGAAATATTGTTGAATTTACATGATGCATACATGGACCATTTGTGCAAATCGGACAGAAACCGTTCGGTAACACACCCAACAATTTTCTGGTTCCATCCAAAGAAACCCAATTATTTACCAAAAATTACAAGGTGTTCCGAGCAATTATTTCTCTCATCATCAATAGAGTGAAATACTCGTTTGGAACACCATTTTAATGCGGATGGACAAAAAGCAACTCACCTGTACTGATGGTCGATTTGGGCCTTCTCGATACGTTTATCTTTGGCACGTCGATTTTGGAACCAAATCTTGATTTGTGTCTCAGATAAACGTAATGCTTCAGCCAATTCACAACGTCTACCACGACTGATGTATTCGGAACGTTGATATTCGATTTCTAAACGTAATGTTTGTTCGCTACTGAACGTTGTCCGTTGGCGGCGAGGTCGGCCTTCTTTTCGGCGACGTCTTGCCACTAGAAAACATAACAGACAAACTTTTAAACACTCTCCTGAACCGATTGTATTTTATTTCGGTGTGGATGCTCAGCGAATCCAATCAAAACAGTTTGCTAATCGCCGCCTTCAATGTTTATGATTTGAACACGATCGAATTGATTAAATTATTAAAGGTCAATTTGACTGTATTTAAGTAGGTTTCGTGATCTGATACAATACGACAACATATGCGTTTTTGTGATATTAAGGGTTTCTCATTTCCGTCAATCACAACAGCATATGTTGTCCTGCAAAACGGCGATGATCTCACATTTTCAAATTCACACGGTAAATGCATCCCACCCTCTTCCAAAATATTGACTGTAACGAATCGACTGTAATTCCGTTTTTTTTTTTCATCATCATCATTAGTGCATAAATTTTGGGAAGAAATTAATTTAAATATGATACGAAATTGTGACGATCATGAAGCGTTTTATAAGCGTAAACGATTTTCACACCTCCATAAATACAACATATTTTGTTAAATCTTTTCACTCACATAGTATATTTTATAATATAGAAAGAGATAGATATAGGAGAATAATACCCCAACAACAATATAAAATGTAAAATATTATTATGATGAGATTACAACATTACAGTTGAGCAAATTTGAATGAATAGAGAATATGCGGGCGTTTAGCGACAATGATAGAAAATCACGAAATAGATCGACAAATTTATTTAATATACAACAAATTTTACAATATTTTCTGTTACAGTCAAAAAAAAATCCAACAGTATAATAATTGTTGATAATTCCTAATGACAAGCTGCTTAGATTCGTGCTTTACGCTGATATCGTTTAAAGAAACCCACCGACTTTGATGGGATGAAAACGATGATACATTGTTATTTATGACATTAAAGCTCTGTATATAATCGTATTAGATCAGTATTTTAACAATAAGTGTGGATTTGACAATGTGTATAGAGATTTGATAAAGCGAGAAACTATAGAATGTTTTGACGGATTTAGCTTCGTATTCAGCCAAATTTCCAATCTCTATAATTATTATTATTGGTGGACATGTGGCCGGTTCACAACGTTAATTTGAACATTTCAAAATCACCAGGCCGGTCCCACAATCTAGCTTAAATTGGCTAGAATTTGAAAAATTATAATATGTGGAATCTTTATTTGTGAGTCGCGAGAGTTTTTGCAAAATATTAAATGGTACAGATTTGACCAATAAAAGCAGCCCTTTAGCCAGTTTAAGCTTATTTTTGGATTTCACGTACCGAGAACATTACGGCAACAGTTGTATCGATAAATGAAGCAAGACAGTTGGAACGTTCTTGTAAGTGTTATTTTTGTAGCTTCAGACTAGTTACTCAGGCAAATTCCTGAAAATTTTTTCACGATTTGTTCCTGAATACCGAAGAAGACGCGGCACAATTGAAGCAGTTCGTATTGAATTCCTGTACGTTTTCGATGTGTAAAGTTTCTAACGCAAGCTTTTTTGACAACTGTAGCCGAAACTTTCTGTTGTACTGGGCCGGTTGAAATGCTTCCTTTTGGCTTTACATTAATTATGCAAAGTTCGCGAGCCCCATTAAGTTTTAACAGAAAACAACAAACGAAGAGTAAATGAAAAATCTGATAAACATGTTTGATGCCGGATAAAGTTCAAAGATTGTTTGAGAAATGTTCTAATTCACTGTAACTTGCGATTATCTGTATTTCCAAATTAGCTACAAAGGTACCCTTACTGATCAAATGAAACCCAAAGTACTTCAAATCCCTTTTCAAGCTTACTTCACAAGTAATTTTGTGTGTTTTTAGGTTTTAATTATCTTCATTTTGCTTTCTTAACACGTTTACTGCCAACTACGAGTTATCTCGTAGTAATATGGCTTCTGAGACCGGAATCCCGAAAAGTACCGTGACAGTCAACGTGTTAAAGTCAGCCTAAGAACCTTCAATTTGAAATGACGTGACGGGCGTAATAACTAGTGTATGTGAGGAATACAGTGTGGACGGAGTATGAATAAATTTTCTTCAATACTTGCTGTTAAAGTCCTACTTTATCGACTAAAAACTCGATGGTAAAGTAGCACTTTACCCACCTCAACGGTAAAGTGTTTACTTTACCGTTGAGGTGGGTAAACTCCATAGCAACCAACAGCAAACGAACAAAAACAATTGCTTGTTGTTTAGAGAAATGCGATTCCTACTTATTGTTACTTTATATTGTGGATAGGATGTGTTCTATTATGCTGAAATCACTGCAAATTTTGAAAAATCTCACAATAAATGCGAATTAAACAATAATCAAGTGGTCGTTACTTATTCCATGTGCTTTTAAAATCTAGATGAAGATCGAGATTGTGTTGAGGAATATCGATATTTTCTTAACGACTTTTCCAGTATTTATAACACTAGTGCACGAAACAATTAAAAAAAACTACAACTCTAATTGATAATGTTATCTGATAACAAGCAAATTACCCAATTAAATTACTTAGTTTATTTCATCCAAACTACCAATTACTGAATAATAATCATGTCACGAATAGTCCACTTTTAATGAAAAAAAGCACAGAAAAAAGACTTACAAAAAGCCGAAAGTCCAACAGCAGCAGCAGCGGCAACATTCAGTTGGGTCTCATTACCATTCGGTAAAAGAAATTGTAACGGCGCTGCCATAATTGGTACTGGTGTTATCAGATTATTGTAATTCTTATCAGAATCTTCTTTGTTATCCTGTTGTTGTTGTTGTCCATTATCACTTGATTTATCTTTCTCTAAATGACCATAGATCCGTTCGAAGAAATCACGTGGCGATGATGGTTGCGTTGATTTTGGTTTCGTTGTCATTATTTTTAACGAATTAATTAATTAATTTAATTAAAACATGTTAAATTATTGTTGTTTAAGTGGTATCAACAACATCAGTCAACACACAAATATTGAAGAAGAAAGTTACGGTGATTAAAAGTATGTGAAAGAGGAGCGACCACAGGCGCATTGTGTCTGTGAGGGCGGTTCTAATAACACAATAAGGGGGCGGTTACTGGTAACTAACAACCACTAAAATTGCGAGCCAACCACCCTTGTCGTATTTAGCGACAATTATTATTTGTATTGTTGGGGAAGATGCAGGGATTATAGACCTTGTTGGAGATGTTTCAAATCAATTATATTTGAAATAAACGACAATTGTATGTATATAAATATTTAGTGTATTTTTTGTAGTAGGAACTTTTAAAGTCGGATTTTATACAGATTTGGCATTTGATCGTAGCAGTTATGGGAAATGTCAACTATCGCTCAGCTTCTTGTGAGAATTCTTCACATTTTTTAGGAATTGTTAGAAATCATTTTTTACAAAAATAAGTAAAATGTCTCTTCTTCACTCTTTATGTCTTTTCTTCACACTATCTGCCTCTCCCCCATTTCTACTGCCTCTCTTTCGCTGTCTTTGTTTCTTCTTCACTTCCTCTGTCTCTTCTTCAGGCTCTCTGTCTCTCCTTCACTTCTACTAGCTCTTCGTTATTTATACTGTTTCTGCTTCACTCTTTCTGTCTCTCCTCCACTTCTACTGCCTCTCCTTCGCTCTATCTCTGTCTCTTCTACATTTCTACTATCTATCCATCACTATCTCTGCCTCTTTTTTACTTATACTGGCTCTCGTGATTTGTCCCTCCTCCACTTCTACTGCCTCTTGTTCACATCTTTTATCTCACCTTCACATCTAGTATCTCTTGTACACTCTCACAGTCTCTCCTTCACTCCGTCTCTGTCTTTCCTTCATTTTTTCTCTGTCTCTTCTTCACTCTATCTATGTATGTTCTTCAGTTCTACTGTCTCTCCTCCACTTCTACTGCCTCTCTTTTGGTCTCTTTGTTTCCTCTTCACTTCTTCACTCTCTCTGGCTCTATTTCACTTCTACTGGCTCTTCTTTATTTATACTGTCTCTCCTTTACTCCCTCTGACTCTCCTTCACTTCTACTGCCTCTCCTTCGCTCTATTTCTGTCTCTTCTACATTTCTACTATTTATCCTTCACACTCTCTGCCTCTTTTCCACTTCTACTGACTCTCCTTCACTTTGTCTCTCCTTCACTTCTACTGGCTCTCGTTCACTCTCTTTGTCTCCCCTCCACTTCTACTGCCTCCCGTTCACTTCTATTGTCTCTCCTTCACTTTTTCTCTGTTTCTTCTTCAGTTATATTGCCACTCCTCTAGTTTCTCTCAGTATTATCCTTCGCCTAAGGTGCTAAGAAAAGTCTTGCTCTAAGGATGAAAAATGAAGTGGTGACAAGTTTTGTCTTTTGATGATAAATGGAGAAGACTTGAACAACTAGGGACACCATAAGTAACCAAAAAATTTGATGAAAAAATGCAGAGCATATCTTACGGCGTCGTTATTTCTGCTTTCATTCCCCAAAAGGAAATATGAAATTTTTTCGTTAGCCTCGTATTAATTATTTTCAAAATTCACGATTCTGTTCAATATTTTATTTCTTTGGGGCAAGAAATCTCGGCCCAATACTGATATTATATTCAAGGTAGCAAAACGAGACCAAAGCTTAATTGTGCAAGACTAAAACTTTATTTTGCAAGGGCAAAACAGGCATGGCCAACTCGACGCCCTGAAGTAAATCTTCAAGTGATTATCTGATTCAAAAATTGATTGACTGTGCAATTTAGAAAAGTTTGACTAGGTCGGAAAAACAACACAAACAACGAAGCTTAGATAAATTCTGCTGTAATCTACAAAGTCAGTCAACTACAAATATCGTCTCGTACTGTAGGGGAAGAGGGGGCAAAGTGGGCCCCTTAAGGAAAAAATTTTTTTACGCGTTCTCTCTTTTTTTAGAACCTTGATATTTATTTAACATTGTTAAGCTGCGTCCATTAAAATTAAAAAATCGAAAATTTAGGGCAAAGTGGGCCCCCCAAAACAAATTCATAATTGATATTTTTCAATCTGTATTTTTATTTTTACAATTAATTATTAAATATTCAAAAAAATGAATGGTCCTTTTTACCCCTTATTATATAAGAAATTTCAAAAAGGTTTACCCCAATATTTTGTGAAGCTTTGAAAATTTGAAGGGGCCCACTTTGCCCCTCTCTCCCCTACATAATTTTGCTGTTTTCCCATCAAGCATGACCAAATTTTTGGGCATTTGGTAGGAAAATTAAAAAGAAACTGCATTCAAATGTGCAGCCCTAAAATATTCAAAAACAGAGGTTCTCAATCGGTCTTTGTGAACAATCCTCTTTGACAGGGCCGGGTTTAGCAAATCTGACGCCTCGGACAAGATTTATTTTGGTGCCCCAGAAAACGCTCGCTCAATTAAAAAAATACACAATAGCTTTTTGCTTTTTCAATTTTTTTTTATTTTGTCTTAAAAATTGAATGTCTGCCGTCCTTCTTGATTTGCCGTCCCGGGGCTTTGACCAATCTCGCATCCCCCTAAAGCCGGTACTGCTATTTGAAGCAAATTTAATCCCTTTAGTTGGCGTGCTAGAGTTTGAATTTGGCGCCAATCTGAATATAGTCACAAAACTTCGAACAAAGATGGCTCAATACAATATCGAATAATATAGAAAGAGATCGGCGATAATACGACCGCCAGACTAGGTTCATCTAAATTGGCTTGCCCGTAATTTTATATTTACAACAATTTATTATTATAAATTGTTGCTGTTTTCGTCTTTTATTTATAACTTGACTTTTAACAAAAAAAAAAAATAAGATTGTTGATATCTGTATTTTTAGATAAATTTATCATTGATAGCCTCATTAATTTTTTTTTCATCACGTACTCTAAAATTATCACAAATTAATTACCAAAAACAAAACCCAAACGATTTATACAGTTAATTAATTAACACAATTTTAATTAATTGTAACCACATCGTATCTTTACTAATTTCATACAATTTCTACATTCATTTCGATATTCGATCACGTTCGATTTGTTATCTCTATTTAATTTATAACAACTCGTATGTGATAGAAAGAGTGAACGTATACCGGTAAAAACGGTCCACGAGGGGTCGTTGACGTGACCAAAACTACAACCGATATAGATTGTTTATGGCTGTTGTCGCTGTGTATTTGGTGTGTTGCGCAAAAACGAATTTCTTAAAAATTTTTGATAATTCCCAATCAATTTACCATTGCGATTAATTCAATAAACAAACAACGATCCAGGTAAATATGGAATTTCATTGAATTAAACAAAATTTTCAATTATTACATACAAATCCAGTCGCCCAGATGGTTTGTTTTTGTTTACAACTCCTATTTGTTTTCGTATCTGTATATGTGTGCATGTATGTGTCGGCTTCTATCCTTATTCTAGAATATCGGCTGCTATTTTTTTCCAATTTGGCTTTAATTGAAATTCATTTGTTATTATTAACATTATTATTATTATTATTATTGTTATAGATTAAAACGATCGATTTACGAACGTATTCTGCAAAGGCATTTTATGGCAGAATAATCCAAGTAAGTCACGTAGGCTGTAGTTATTCATTTGTCTCCTTTCATTTTGTGTTTTGTTTATTTCTATTCAATTGTTTAACAACAAAACGCCATGATAGCAGACATATTCCCGTTAATTTTCGGTCGTAATTAAAGGTAATATTTTATTTTATTTATAGAATCTCTTAGTGGGAAACACCTATCGAAGAACCCGGTAAAATTCCAGAGAATCTCGGCAGTTCTAATACAGGTTAGTATACGTGCTATATTATCAACACAACCTCATTTTTCGTTGTATTTTCGAGTAAATTATTCATTTGTTTATGATAAACATTACCACGTGATTAGAAATTTCCAGTCACTGATAAGATTCAATTGTTTGTTAGTTTTTTTTGTCTTTTTAAAACAAAACAAAATCGGCCATTGTTGACTGATCGTGATTATAAAATTGATTGGTGGTAGTTTTTTATGGGATATACTATAGTAAATTACGTAATAACATATCGAATGACCCACGGTGTTTTTTTCTCCTTTGTTACAGAGAGGTATTAGACGTTGCCTAATTCCACTGATTTCTCTTCCGCATTCGCTGTTTCTTTTTTATTATTTTTGGTTAGTTGGTGAAGATGGCGGCGACCGATCATGTACCTGTTGATGTCGATTTAGACAATGAGGTCGACATTGATAAGGTCGTCGATGAGGAGTTATCAATGAAAGAACCACCAATCATTGAGACAGGTGGTGGTCGACGTAAACCGAAGAAGATCCATCGTCAATTGAGTAAAGAGAATGCTATTGCTGCCGGTTTCATACACGGTCCACGTTCGTGGAAGAATAGTCGTCGTTCACGTAACGGTTATGGACGTGGTCTGCCGAAGAAGGGTGGTGCCGGCGGTAAAGGTGTCTGGGGCTTGCCTGGCAGTGAACTGTTGGAAACCTATGAGGATGTGAACGATCCGAATTTCGATTGTGAGAATCTATCAAATGGTGATATTGAATTGAAAGCAATCGTTCCTGATGTTTCTTACGAGGAAATCAAAAAGAAAGTCGATCCAATTATATTGGAGTATTTCGAGAATGGTGATACGCATGAGGCGGCTATTGCAATTGAAGAAACTGTTCCAAAGAACAATCGTGATATGTTAGTGGAACAAGTTATTGAAATCGCAATGGATCATAAACCGTCTCATCGTGAGATGACATCAGTCTTAATATCAGATCTATTTGGTCATGTGATCACTGAAACTGACATAACAAAAGCGTTTCAAAGTCTTTTGGCTAATTTAAACGATTTAATTCTGGATATTCCAGATGCACCAACTGTACTTGGCAATTTTATTGCTCGTGCTATCGCCGACGATTGTATACCACCGAAATTTCTGACTGTTACAAAAGAGAAGAGCGACAATGAGGTGTTCCAAGAGGCGTTGGGTCGTGCCGATACACTATTATCAATGAAGCACGGCCTAGTCAGATTGCATAATGTTTGGGGTGTTGGTGGTGCTTTACGTCCCGTCAAATCGTTGACACGTCAAATGAATCTATTACTACAGGAATTCTTATCGTCTTTAGATAAGGCCGAGGCCAGTCGTTGTTTGCGTCTATTAGAAGTACCACATTTCCATCATGAATTGGTTTATGAGGCGATTGTGATGGCTTTGGAAGCGAATAATACATCAACTGAAGAGGCTCTATGTAGCTTATTGAAGGCATTCGATGAAGAAATCTTAATAACACCAGAACAAATGGAACGTGGCTTTTTACGTGTCTTTGATGATTTACCTGATATACAAATGGATGTACCGTTGGCCTATATTATATTGGATCGATTTGTGGAACGTTGTCATAAAGCTGGATTTTTGACTGATACAATTATTGAAAAGGTGCCGAATAGAGGACGTAAACGTTTCGTTTCGGAAGGTGATCAATCGTCATTTAAAACTTATAAAATTAAGTAAACAACATTTTTTTCCCCGAGAGAAAAATGCATGCATTTTCTTCGCTCCCAAAATGTGCCGTAGTTTTTTCATTCAATATATATCTATCTATATATTGCATTTATATGTTTATTTTTCATTATTATTTACCTAACACTAGGTGCATTTTGTATGTTTTTTCCTTCTTTTTATGTTTTACTGAATAAAGATTATTTCAAGTTGGATTCCTGTGTTTTTGAGCCCTTATATCTGGGATAGCATTGCAGGATTCTAACTACATTTCAACGCTTTATGGTCTCAACTATACTTAGCACGTGCCCCCACCCAAAAAAAGTAGGAATTACTCCCATAAAATAAAACGATAATCAGATAAGTTTGCATTTAATAATACTACATTTGTAACAATTAAAATCATCTGGAAATCTAATCGAAAATATCAGTCTTGATATTTCGTTTTAGAGAAAAAAATCAACACTTAAAAAATCTACGTACCAATTATTTGTGTTTGTGTTTTCATAATTATTGTCTACAATATATTTTTGTTTTTATTTTAAACAAATTAATGACAATGTTCGGTTACATCAACAATAACCGATTTCTTCCAACCAAATAAAAAGTAACCAAAACCGGCGCCTATAACCACCGCTAAACATAACCACACGTTGTATGTCATGAAGATTAACATTAAAAAGTACGAAATGACCATTTGGACCATATGAAGAGCTGTTTGGAAGGCATGCATCAGACTCCACATCGTTGGTCTGTAAGAGAAATCGGCCAAATTTTAAGCAAATCTACAGAATGACCGGTGAAATCAAGACGGCGACACATGTAATACTACAAAGATATAAAGCTTAAAAGATGCAAGGGGAAAATCTAAGGAGAACTAAAAAGAATTGCGTGCCAGAGAAGAGTATGGCAAGAGATGTTTTTCAAAAAAAAAAAAACTAGTTGCCATCTTAATATAGTTAGTGGTGCCAATAGTGGTGGCCAACGAAATAAGCACATTAGAAGTAACTGATTTGCAAAAAAGTCCAACTGAGACGATTTCTACTTCTTCTTACTTTGCGGACGCTACTGATGCTGATATTCTCGATGTGCTTAGATCGAATGCCGGAGCATGCAATGTGCTGTTAGAAAAAAAAGACAACAAAAACATCAACTTACGGTTGTTTATGGATCATTTCCCCAACCATACTGTTATTATGAAATTGATAGATAACAAATGATTTAAAATTGCTTAAAATTACATACAGCGTGTCTGACTTAACGGTGTCAAATATTTATTTTTTTGGTGGAGAACAACAGGGGCGCATTGGCACTAAGGATGATTGGGTAATCGGCCGGTGGACCTCTGTTCTTTTTATAGAATTTTCATTTATTACGGCAAAATCTGTTTCTGTTGTACTCTTCCAAAAAAATAATATTTTTTTGTCGGCCTTTAAGACATTTTAAACATATTAATTGGGGGAAAAATGGTGCTGGTTTGTACTACCCAAAATAATGCAGTCATTTAAGCAAAAAAATGGGTTCAACCTTGGAATGAGAGATAATAAGCTGAAAACTCGTGTATACCTTTATTTTGGCGTTCTAAAAGTTGCCTCAGAAGTCCCATAAAATCTCGTGTTTGCGTCGGTTCTTTGCGATTATGTAGATTTCTATATCTTCAATGATGTTAACATCTATTCTAAGAATTGTAGAACATAAAATTTGCGGCAAATTTTGTTACAAACATTTTTTCATGCGCTCAACTGTTTTTGAGATAGAGGACGGAGAGCGTGTAGCGCTCAGTTACATACTGTAATGCAGACATGTGCAACTTGGCCAAGACCTCGGGCCAGGAAGCAAATATCACACCATATCGCGAGCCGGATTCTATATTAGACCGATTCAAAAAAACACGACTATTTTCAAAATCCCCTCTTAAATAGTTTCAGGGAGATGGAAAAAGATGCCTGTTAAAATTTGAGCCCTTAATATTAATATTTAGAGGTGCCTTATCGCGATTTTCCATTTTCCATTTGATTAACATGGGAAAAACGTTCTCTTGCATTTTGGAATTTTATAGCTCACGTTGGGAACAATATTTCGGGATGACTAAAATATATTCTTATGTAAAATTTAACGCTTTACAAAAAATGTCGCTTACAATTTTTTTTTCCTTCAAAAATTATTAAAGGTTAATGGTAAATTTTTACATTTTTCCAGTTTTTTGACGTAACTATCAACTTTAGGGTAAAACTTCATAGAAGATTTTTGTAGAACATTTTATTCTCTATAACTGATCTCTATAAAAGTTTTTGATATTTTTTACAGGTCGTAAGTTATTTGCAATGAACTGATTGCTTTTTGATTTCAGTAATATTTTCACATTGATATTCAATACTGTGAGTGAAATAACTTATGACCTGTAAAGAATATCAAAAACTTTTATCCAGATAAATTATAGAGAATAAAATCCTCTACAAAAAAATGTTCTATTAGATTTTCCCTTAAAGTTGATGGTTCTGTCAAAAAACTGGGAAAATGTTAAAATTTACCATTAATCCAACTTTAACCTTGAATAACTTTTGCAGGAATAAATATATCAAAAAACTGCAAGAGATCCTTTTTGTAGAGCGTTAAATTTGGTACAAGAATATATTTTAGTCATTCCGAAATATTGATTCCAACGTGAGCTATAAAATTCCAAATTGCAAGAAAGTGCTTTTCCCATGTTAATTAAATGGAAAATCACAGGCACCTGTTAATATTAAAATTAAGAGCTGATATTTTCACAGGCTCATTTTTTCGACATCCTGAACAATATTTTCAGGGTGCTTTTTGGAAAAAAAAAGTAGTCGATTTTTTTGATACAGTCTATATACTATTCTTATGGTTACAAGGGCCGGACAATGTCGCATCGAGGGCCGGATTCGGCCCGCGGGCCGTATGTTGCACATGCCTGCTGTAATGCAAGGTCAACTGTAAATCTTCATGATTTTCTATACAGCAAAAAATCTCTTTAATTGCTTGAGTAACTTAATTACCTTCACGAGGCTTATTCTCAGTAGATAGTGCTCGATTCAAGAAAGTAGTATAGTAAACGGTATTATAGTTTGCTTCAGCTGCGATCAGGTCATAACATGAAGTACTCAATCTTTGACTAATTCTCCTATGGAATCCTTTCGTTCTTCTGTTCTTTTGATATCATTATCCTTAAATTCCAGAGTGCTTACGTTACTGATCGTGAGTCGGTATTTTTCTTTTTTTCTTGACTGCTTTGAAATCAAACACTTCATTCCTTTTTTCAAGAGGTACTGGATAATGATAAAGGTTTTCAAGTCATGCAATACATTAACAGAATCACCTTCTGGAAGTGAATTCTCACAAATAAAGCATAATTTCCAAAATTGTTTGTCCGTCGTTGCCAAGATATGAAACTAACGAATAAATTCACCGAGATTCACAGTTGGCCTTGCGTTATAAAATATAGGGAACGTTCAAATATTACGTAACGTTTTTTTTTTGAAAATTTTTCGCCTCCCTATCATAACATTTTTGGGACCTCCTTACCATAACATTCCTCACAGCATAACACACTAACAACGCTTGACTTAACCCCTCTCCCTGGTAATACTTGAACGTTCCCATATGGCTGAGCGCTGGGCTCTCGCCGCCCTCTATCTCAAAAACGGTTGAGCAGAAGGGAAAATGTTTGGAACGAAATTTGTGGCAAATTTTATGCTCTACAATTTTTGTAATAGATGTTATCATCATTGACGCTATAGAATCTTAGATAATCGCGAAGAACCGATTCTTGTGCTCTTTGACCATGAATAATTTACGACGCAGACACCAGATTTTATGAGACTTTTGAGACAACTTTTAGAACGCCAAAATAAAGGCGTATACAGTGGCGTAGCGAGGGGGGTGTAATAGGGTCTACCATAGAGGGACGCCAAATACTCTCCAAATTAGTAATGATTGTAACATGGGGGCGCCATAAAGTCTCGCGCTCCAGTTATGTTCGCTACGTCACTGGGTTTATGCAAGTCTATCCAGCTTATTATCTCTTATTCCGAGGTGAAACCTCTAATATAACTGGATTTAGGTTACTCAACATTAAAACAACACTATCTTTAATTCTTGCACAATCGTATGATACGCTTGGATACAAACAAATGATGAAGTGTCTGATAACAATATTCTTATCAATAACACGAAAATATTTTCACCCTTGATTGTTTCAATAAATCCAAAAACACGTTGACTTTATTTTTCTCTGCTCTTTATTGTTGACGGGGTCGTTTACCCTTGCAAGTAGTTGGGATTTGAAAATATGTAGGTATCTTTTGATGTCGCATACAGAACATACAGAATTCTGTATCGAGGCCATAGCAAAACAGGAACTTGCTTGTAGCGATTTCTTTAGTGAATAGTATGCTTGATTTTATGTGTAGGGCTTCGTTGAGAGTATTATTATTATTAATTGATAAAAAAACTATTAAAGTAGCCTTAAATTTGATGGCTAACTATAAACTTTTGTTATTTTTCCGGAAACGGGTTGCCATTATCGGTGATAAACAATTTGACCACTAGCGACAATAACAAATTGAAAAACGTTTGGACACCCTAATTTTTCGCCCAAAAACGACTGATTCCGCTCAAGCCAGACACGTAACGTTTTAAATTGCAACTTACTGAACAATTTGATTATCCTCTGATACGACATTCTTTTCAGGAATTGTTACAGCACGATATTGTAAGGCATTGTAGGTTTTCCAAAATAGATACTCTCTATAATATTTTAAGCCTTCATATAATGCGGCTAAGAAAAATATACCAACCATGGAACCAATCAAACCACCTGTTGTAGTAAACGACCATTTTTCAAATAAAACTGTCTCTTTTGTACCAAAATGGAACTATATAATAATAGAAATAGAGAATAAAAAAAAATTAACAATAATTCTAGTTCGTAATCAAAAACTCACAAACATCGACATCATCATCATATGCATACCACCACCTGGACTACCAGTTGTCATCACCATTTCTGGATTGTGTTGATGTAAATCATGCCCTGAATGCATATCGTGTCCAGCATGCATATCATGCCCATGATCCATTTTTTACAATATTCTAACAACAACAAAAAAAGCACAAAGTTGATAGTACAACAAACACAGAAACAATGAATTTATCTATAAATTTATCGCTTTATCGTATGAATAACCGCGAATACCAGACGAATATTTTTATAAAGTATCACGTTAGTTACGGTTTTTGTTTTTGTGGTATTTGTCGATTTGATAAAATGCCTCAAGTGGAAAAAACAAGTTTTTTTTTGTTGTGGTGGGTACATGAATCAATCAAAGTCTGCTATGGGATTCGATTAAATTAGTTCAATCAAATCGTCTGATTTGATTGTTTTGTTCTATTTCGACCAATAGCAATGTTCCTTGGCTACTGTGATCGAAATCAATTAAAACAAACATAAACTCACAATTATCAATTAAGAAAATTTAAACAAAAAAAAAGGAAACAATAGACCGCTTCAAAGGTTAATTAACTAATGATGATAACAGGATATCTGAAATTTCTTAACTGATATGAAAAATGTGTAATCGGCACGTGGTCAAGTCGTTTTTGTTTCACTATATAAAATGTGTAATTAAGCATAAATTACATATATTATTTGAGCGATAAACTTAAATCGACTATAATAACTAAAAAACCATATGGAATGGCTTTTTTACAATTACCTATATCTTTGATTTTAATGCTGATTACCACAATGTGTTGTAAGCGTTTAACTGTTGTTTAACGATGCAACTATTAAAAAAATACTGATAATTTTTAAAATATATCAAACAGAATACGTACACATACCTCGTCGATTGTTGTCCTTGTTTAGATCCGGGTTATACTTTTTCTCCCCCAATATTTGTAACAATCGATTGTTGTACGGCTAGCTAAAGGATACCTTTAGAAAGTATACTTAAAAAAAAAGTTTATATAAGTTGGCAAAATAGAAATTCCTTTCACTTATTGTTCGTCTTGTTGGAATTGGAGCAAATTGAGGTTATGTGTAGTTGTTGTTTCTGGGAATAAACTTGTTTTCAATTTTTACTGTGATTAATTCAAATGTAACTGTTTTCTCTACACGGTTAATTAAAAAAAAATGTTAATTGAAGTTTTTTAATTATTATTACTACTATTGAAGGTTATTTGACATGTGTCAAAATTTTTGGCATGTTTTTGACAGATCAAATGCGAGCGTTATGCTCGACTGTGGTCGAACGTAGCGGAACCCTAACGAACCGGTATTCGAACATTCGGGTTGTATAGTCGGAGGATTGACTTAAGAGATCAGTCAATCTGATATTAAGAGGTAATAGAAATTATACAGTGAACGGTGTAAGGGATGGGAGGGGGAGAGAGAGAGAGAGAGAATTTAAATCACATTATATATAAGTATATAATTTAGACTGTATCAGAAAAATCGACTATTTTTATTTTTCAAAAAGCACCCTGCAAATATTGTTCAGGATGTCGAAACAATGGGCCTGTGAAAATATCAGCTCTTAATTTTAATATTAACAGGTGCCTCATCTCGATTTTCCATTTTCTATTTGATTAACATGGGAAAAAGATTCTCTTGCACTTTGGAATTTTATAGCTCACGTTGGAAACAATATTTCGAAATGACTGAAATATTTTCTTATACAAAATTTAACGCTCTACAAAAAAGGTCGCTTACGATTTTTGCTATATTAAGTCAGTTTTTTGACGCAATCATCAACTTTATGGGAAAATTTTAAAGAGTACTTTTGTAGAGCATTTTATTCTTTATAACTTATCTCTATAAAAGTTTTTGATATTTTTTACAGGTAGTAAGTAATTTGATGATTTCTTTCTGATTTCAGTAATATTTTCACATTGATAACTATTTGAAATAACTTACGACCTGTAAAGAATATCATAAACTTTTATCAAGATAAGTAATAGAGATTAAAATCCTCTACAAAAAATGTTCTATAAAATTTTCCCATAATGTTGATGGTTTTGTCAAAGAACTGGAAAAATGTCAAAATTTACCATCAATCCAACTTTAACATTGAATAACTTTTGAAGGACTAAATATATCAAAAAATTGTAAGAGACGTTTTTTGTAGAGCATCAAATTTTGTATAAGAATATATTTTAGCCATTCCGAAATATTGTTCCCAATGTGAGCTATAAAATTCCAAACTGCAAGCGAATGTTTTTTCCATGTTAATCAAATGGAAAATCGAAATTCGCGATTCTAAATATTAATATTAAGGGCACAAATTTTAACAGACATCTTTTTTCACCTCCCTAAAATTATCTAAGAGGGCATTTTGAAGAAAAAAATAGTCCATTTTTTTGAATTAGTCTAATATACTATATACCGCGTGTTTGCGTCAAGTGTGAAACCTCAAATATCTCGTTTGTTTATGAATTGAAATGGAAAAGTATCTAAAGAAATTAGACTACAATGTCTATACTGCCATTGACCGACACGATTTTCGTTCTAGCTATTTTGGAAATGCCAAAACGTCATATAGGGTCTCGAAAATTACTCATTATTAGGAAACAATGAATACTGCGACTGAATTTGATATGAAAATAAGTTTTTTCTTTAAAAAACTTCTCATTTGCTGCTCAAAAATAATTTAGATCTTCTCTGGGATCAATAACCAATCCATTGATGAAAAAAACCGACATCAGAATTGTTTACTATACTTGCAACCGTTGACAACATTTGCTTCATAAACAATTGCAATTTATAAACAATAGGTGGGGAAGAAGTAGGCTGCCGCGGGCCCTATCGCTCGCTCACGTGCTGCCCCGTAGCACCCGGATAATTTATAGCGCCACCTGATTGGTTATTGAATTTAATTAATAGTAAATTATCTATGCGTCAGATCGAAAAATGGTAAAGGACTTTTCGATTCAGGATTTAATTTCCTATCTGACTCTGTAAGGTGGGTTATTACTTACGGGACAGCCTGTATATGTATGTATGATGATAAAGGCGAGAAAATGATATTAATGAGACTACGTTTACACACACACAGAGAGAGGGAGATAAACAAAGAGTTACATTTTAAAATATTGTATTTAGTTTTTGTTACATGAAATTGTAAAAAACTGTATTCATATCAAAAATAACAAATAAACTTACTTATCTATGGTAATTCAAAAGTAACAAATATTCTGATTTCTTTTCCAAAAAAAAAAAAATTGTAGAAAATAACTAAATAATAATTCAAATCACAACATAATATCAACTGTTAAGGCACAACATTATTAATTTGGCTTAACAAAGAAAAATAACCATTCTGTTATTAATTATTATAAGCTAACAATTTGCAACAAAATAGAGAGTCTTTAACAAATACTGATTAGATATAGACTTTTTGAAAACAAGTAAATTAACAAAAAATTGCACTTACAACTAGCTTTATGCTTATAATTATTGAAACAAAAAAAAATTCAATATAAATATAAATAAATAGCACCATTTTAGGGTTGCTTTTATAACAAAAAAAAATCACTAATCATTGAACACTTTTGTGGTTCACAAAATTCGTTTTTCGAAATTCGAAATTACACGAAATCACCACGACAGAAGGCTTCCAGAACACGTGGAACATCATCAGTGAATCCAGCAATATTTAGAATATTTTTCGAATTTTCAAATGGTAATACATTATGACTTGTTAAACAGAACCTTACAAGTCTAGAAATATAAATATTATTAACAATTAACAAAAAAATGAGAAAATTGAATTTACTTTGTATTGGGAAGACTTTTTGTTTCGCAATATCTTTTTAAAACATCTGATATTGATGGTAGATCCTCTCTTATATGTTTTGGGACACGTTTCATCCATTTTGAAGTTTGGAAATTAATAAAAATATCATATGATCGTTTTGTACTTATTGCATAATCGAATGGAGCATGCGGTAACATGTACTTCGATCGATATTCATGTAAGATCCCCATCAGTTCGTCGAGACGGCTACCTGAAATTTTTCTTGAATTTAAATCAATTTTCTTTGCGGTATAAAGCTTTGGTGCAATGGTAGAGATACGTACGTCTTGAAACTTCAATAAGTTTGATATGATTGCCATAGAAGGCGGCCAATGTACATTGCGCTTCTGCTTTTAAAAAGAAAAGCATAATAGAGGCAGCCGCTTCAATTGCAGAGATTGTACGATTTTGAAAACAACCTTTATGCATTTTATTAACATGAATTGTAATTAGTATACGTTTACCAATTGGTCTTATATACTGATATGAATCAATTAAAAATTTTGTCATACTAAAAAATACCGCTGGACAATACGGTATTTTGGGTGTAATAAGTTTTGTAATAACTTCTTCACCATATTCTTCTTTATTACGTAAATAGGCGATGTATTGTGGATCGGGCCGTCTAATTAATTAAACAAATTAAAAATTATTATTATTATCATTAAAACACGGATTTTTTAACTTACTTTCCACCCTTTTCAGCAATCGTCTTATAAATATAGATTTCAATTGGATGTAATCCAGAATTTGTAAGTCGTCTTATATCCGCCAAACATGCCAACAAACTATTCAGAACTATACAATGACGATTCAACCAATTGAATTTATACAATTTTGGTATATATTTTAATATGTCCCTTAATGGCATTTCAGGCAATAACTTACACCATGCCTTCAATGAAATAAACACAATTTAGAAATACAAAATAGAAGAAATTGTAAACTGTGAGAGAAGGTTGCTTCTTCTAATGGTCACGTTCGTGACAAATTAAATTGTTTAAAACAACATCCAAACAGATATCTACTTGATAAGTCTCTGTAATCATGAAATTTTACAGAGGATTTCTGAAAATTCCTCCCTTAAACAGGTGAAATAACAGACAAAAATGGTACAGCGGTTAGAAGTCTGGAAATTATGCAACTTTTTAACCTCGAAAATATCGCTAGTTCTTAGGCAAATTTTGAACATAAAAAAAAAACTTCCTCTGACTAGTAAAATTTCCACCACCTAACAAGCAATTTTACCTTTTCGGTTTTATTAAATTTGGAATTAATTTGTCCAACTGAGGCATGCAATTCTGTTATAAGACGTGCAGCACAATCAATATCTGGGGTTGTACGTAACTCATGTGCTAATCGTAAATGTTCCAATATTTCTTGAAATTCGGGATTATCATCATTTCTAATTTGATCGAAACCAAATAACACATAATTGACAATTTGTGTTGATACTAAAAAAAATTCAAATTATCAATAAATGAAATTAATTAATTAATAAAAGGAAATATTACATAGATTCTCAGGTTTATAATGGCATAATTTAATTAAATCCTTATGACTCCAACCGTGTCGACTATGAAACGTACCAACAGATTGGGCAAATTCCATTGGTGTTTTATTATTATAGAATTCAACAATGATGTTACGTAAACGTTTACTTAATTTTGGTTTATTCGTACCGTTGCGTTGTATAGTTGAAAAATAACGTATAAAATCAAAGAATTCATCATCATTTCGACAACATTCGAATAACAGTTCACGTATCCGTCGTTTTAATGTCTCATCATCTTTTTGTATATCAAATAGACGATCTGTTGTTAAAATCACTGATAATAGATAGAAAAGATTACGTCGTTGTGTGAATAATCTTTGATTATTTACTAAGCGAATTGTTTCAATGAATTCTTCATGGGATTGTTTCAACCATTCGATGATTGGTTGATAATCACGTGTCGCTAAATATTTATCATTATCACCTGTTACAAATTGACCATGATAATCACTGATGTAGAGATAACGTTTTAATAATTCTTTAGGATCGATATTTGGTGGTGGTGGTTTCCGTTGTGTGGCTGGTTTAGTTTCGGTTTGTTTTGATGTTGATGGTATAGGTGATGCCATAATTCTATAACGTTACGTAATACTTTTATTACATCATATCAATCATAATAGGCGTAATAATAATGATGATAATCAATCTCTAATAAGGTGGCTTATCTTATCAACAATTGAAAGCGTTTATGTAATAGCGCACAAAAACGAGATGTTATAGATAAGAATCATCCGATTTTTTTTTGTAAATTTACTTTAAATTGTTTGATGAATCATACTTAAAAAATGATAAACAAAAAAAGTCTAAAATAAATCAACTTACCTTGACTTTATAGAATTCTACTCTTAATTAATTTAATTTAATTGCAGTTAATTAAAAGTGTAATTAAATTAGACCGAAATCGTTACCAATTTTAGGAAATATGCACGGATTTTTCAGCCTTTTTTATCTACCATTTTTTTTTGACAATTATCAAAAAAAAAACAAAAAAATCTTTGACATCGCCTAGGGATTTTCGTTTGGTTCCAACTAAAAAAGTCTCATTTTTGTAATTGGATAATTATTAGCTTTATTTAATTATAAAATATTTTTTATTCTGTTACAATTAAATACAATAATCTTCGCTAATATTAGGTTCTTGCGTTTTTTTTTTGCTCTACAGTAGAGAGAATGCCTGAAATTTTGGGGATTTTAGTGTGATTCAGGAGTAGTTGGTCTACTTGTTTGGTGGGAAATACGAAATACTTGCAATCAAATTAGGTCCAATTATTTACTAAAATCGACTTATTAAGACAGTAATCGGAGAACCATTTTCGAAATTATCGAGTTAAAAAAATGTAGAAGGAAAATAGAAATATAGAATTCATCAGAATAACTAGTATTCAGGGTCATTTCGAGTTACAATTTTCAGCCTTTGGTGCAGATGTTTTACTGAAAATGTGGAAGCCTCTCATTTTTTGTTAATCCCATCTGTATTTTTAGAACTTTTAAGATTTTGCTCGCTTCCCAAACTGCTATTTGTTAAATTGTCATGCGTGTCTTACAAAATATTGTTAATTTGTGATGGAACATTCAACACAACAACAATCAATAATTTTATTGAGGCTCTTATCACCTTTTAATTGAATTGTTGAAGACAATTACAATCTGTAGGAGGATTTGTTGTATAAATACAGCTTTCTAAATAGACATTTTGTATAGATTCGAAGCAACAATGTTGACGAAAACTTTGTGTTTCTTTTTAATTTCTGTCATTTTATTCGCTCAATTCGGTAAGATATTAATTATTTAAATTTTGTTAGATTAACTAATAGTTATTTTTGAAAACAAATTACAGCTCATTTTGGAGTGATGGGCAACAATGATGTACGGTCCGCCGATGATGCCTGTAAGAGATTTGTTTAATTCTGAAACGAAACAAATTTACAGCTTTTTCTTTTACAGTTAAAAAATTGGCTGATCTAGTAGCGGATATCACAAAGGAAGTTATTAGCAATTGTAAACTGACCTAAACTTTCAGTCACAATGTTGTTAATTGTCTTATGAATCGAATAAATTAAACTGAATTCTGATTGTTGTTTCGATTTGTATCAAAAAGACAAACCCGGAAGTGTGTGAGATTTTTGCTACCGCAAAATTAGTTTGTCTCTAAGACGCCTCACGGTTTGGAGACTGTTCAGGTTTTGGGACTCTTTTACGCTTTGCAATTGATACTTAAAAACACGATTTATTACCAAATTATAACTTTTAACTTGGTTCAATTTCTAGAAGAGTTGTTAAAGGTGAGACAGTTTCAAACTCAACGATAAACAATAGATCGTGAAAAAGGCTGCTGGATTCGGAGAAAAATTGCTGTTCTTTCAAAATTTTAGCGTAAGCACAATCACCCCTTTTACTGAATTTTGTCTAAGGCCTGGAGTTTTCCAAAGCCACCCTTAGACGATTTTTTAAACTTTTCAATTGTCTCCCATCTCTTCATTTGTGTCGACGCATTTTTATTTACAATTTCGGAAGACCAACATTCTTGTTGAGAACCATACAAAGCACACTTATCTTTTTTAGATTTATTCGTTTGTTCAGTAGTGTTTCGTTCGTTGAAGTGTTATTGTCGTTACGAAAAATTATTTCTTTTTTTCAATACTTACTGCTAAAGTCCTACTTTCTTGACTAAAAATCCGATGGTAAAGTAGCACTTTACCCACCTCAACGGTTAAGTGTTTACTTTGCTGTTGAGTAAACACTTTACCATCGAGCATCTCCATAGCAACACCATAGCAACCAACAATACCGTTGTAGTGTGCGTGCTGCCAATTTTTTTTAAGATTGAAAATGGTACACTTTTTGGGATTCTATCAACGGTAGCTACTTATTTGATTGCTATATTGCAATTGAATTATAAGTGAAAATGGTGGAGGCGCCGGGACTAACAACAATTTACACGATTGTAGCACAATTTTTATTTAATTCATCGATCTTTCCGAAGAATACTTTTATTTATATTTACAGTATTCGATAATTTAACAATTTGTGGTTCATCTGTTTAATTGAATTTGTGTAAAGTACAATCAATAAAATTGTGTCAATAAACAATAGGTTAAGAAAAACCTTTGGAATTTTATTTTCGATTCGTTTTTTACAGTTTCCATCGGGCGATTATTCAGAAAACGGCTCGCAAAAGATGAATTTGAACCGCAAATTTGTCGCAAAACAGATCTACTCGTTTCCTGTTGCTAGTGTAATTTCTTTTGCGAGAATTGCCATCTCCCTCAATAATTAGTGTTGCCCAAAGGTCAAAAGAGACGACCGCCTTCACGCGGATAGGATTTCCCCTTGTTACAACTTTTTCTATATCTGAAGTCGAGTTTATTTCCAGATAAACCGCTTTGAAAACTTGGACTCCACTAATCTTGGAATACGGGCGCCTGTGGGATCGAATACTTTAGCGACCGTATTCAACAAGACCCGTATAAAATTGATCAATAATTAGCATGAATTTCAGAGAATGTGAGGTGAATGTTAATCTATAGAAATATATTGAAAAGAAAGAGTAATCGCCAAAAAAAAATTGGCAAATCAAATTTACTCAATTACACAACCACTTTTTTTATAAAACAGTTTTATTAACGATTAGTTCCATCTATCTTTCAAATTTCACTTATTGTTTGATATTATTACCAAAATTTTGCGCAGATTATCTCCCCCTCAATTTAAATATTCACAATTGTGTCGAAATAGGTACCTATATAAATAGTAAAAATTTGTTTGTCAGCACCATTCAACAAACCAATCGACCTCTATCAACTACAATCATGTCGACCAAAATTGTTATTCTAATGGTCGCTTTATCAGCAGTTGTTCGAGCCGCCACTGTAGCTCAAGCCCATCATGGTTACAGTAGTAGCCATATTGAAAATGGCGGACTTGGCGATTCCGCCGGTAAAAACGAAGATAGCGTTAGTGAACACGATGGAAATGCTGATCATAGCCATGAAGACCATCAAGGTCCAGCTTATTACCAGTTTAAATACGGCGTCCATGATGACCATACCGGTGACATTAAAGACCATCATGAACATGCTAACGGTAAAGAAATCGATGGTAGTTATACGTTGAAAGAAGCCGATGGTACGTTGCGTATAGTAAAATACCATACAGATCCACATCATGGTTTCCAAGCTGTTGTGTCACGTATTGGTCATGCCACACATCCCGCCAAATATGGGCATGATGATGGTAAACATAATGGTGGCGATGATGAAGGTCATGGTGCTACCAGTTACGTTGGAGTAACCCACTATGGAAATAGTGCAAAACACTAGATTCTATAACATAAAAACAAAAAAAGACGTACCAAAGGTTTATTGTTTATTATTGTGTTGTGTTTGTTTTAAATGTTGTAAAATATAAACATTTTTATCAATTACCTACGTCATAGTCTTATTCTCAAAAATATATCAAAATAGTTGTTTTTCCTATGGGTTATTAGAGCTCCTTGTGATAGTTGTGGAACAGGGTCTGCTACGTAGGCGCTAAATTAAAAATAACTAAGTTTCAAGCATATATTTTTCTCATTAACTTACAATTTTAACAAACAATCGTGAAAAGAGTGCAACCAAAATGAAAAGCATTTTGAGTATAGTCGTCGCCTCAACTTAGTGAATTTCGACTTTATGGTTGGGGTGCACTGGATAATTTACAACTCATACCAGATGCCGACAACATTTCTTTAAAAGAAAGTATTACTACCCCAACCTATTCATAGAAATTACGGTAGAAAATTTTCTTTGTGCAGCCCAACAATAAAGTAATTTGGCTTATAAAGTCGAAATTCACTACGTTGAGGCGATCACTATACAAATCGCCCAAAGTAAACTTTCAGAGCAAAGTGTATTATTTGTCAATTTGTAAAACTACAATAAAATACGTAACAATAGTCGATATAATTCCAAGTAGTGTACGTTTCTCTATATCGAAAAAGTCGGCTGCATTAATTTTCCGTTGATAAGCCTTACAAGTTTTCCCCAAAACAACGAATTCATTCCGATAGCATTCTCTTATAACCCCAGCACAAATTGTATAACATTGCTGCTCAAGTTGATAACTTTCTTCATTCATTGCATCACAAGCGATTGTAACCAAGACAAATAACATCTGGAAGTAGTCTTTACATAATTTTATTGATGCTTTAGGGTGCGTTTAAGGCGGTAGGGCGCCGTGATTCATCATCGGCACGTATACATATATTTACAATTAGAGAATTTACTTACAATATTAACAAACAATATTATCCAGGAAATTGAAGTCATATTAGTGGTCGTTTTTCCATCCTGTTCATGAATTATACACAGTTGTGCTAAAACAGTAGCAATTAGAGAGGAACTTCTAAGAATCAAAGGCCATCCGAAAATCTGGTTGAAACATTCGATGGATTCATCCAATAATTTTAAGCAATTCTCAAATTTTCTCACAATAAAAACAAATTCAAATTCATTCAAATGATTTTTGAGGAAATAACGGAGATTACGGTAGCGTATTTGAAAGGCTACGATTGTAACTAGAATAATAATGTAGAAACATAACATCCAGTAGAACAAAAGATTGGGAATTAAAAATAAACTCCAATATGTATGGTATTCAACTTCGATAAATATGGTGATGAATAAAAACGGTAAAATTCCCATTAAAAGTTGACAATTAAGGTTCTTGAATATATTCGATTTTCTTCGATTTTGAATACACAGATTCTTATCAATTATTTGTAAATTATTCATCATCGTGACCCATGATTGTTTGTTGACAAAATTCGATAGTAAAATTGTAATAATAAAGCCCAATATTACACACATTTCAGTGAAAATATATATTAGTTGATAAACAGTTGAATTGGTACTAGGATGAAAGCGTTGGGTGATGCAGAATAAGCCAGTTATGTAACTACACAACAGTGTAATTGACCAAATTTTATCGCGTAACGGATGAATGATTGCCATTTTGTCGAAATTATACGATGGAATAATTCCAAAGACATTGCCAATTTTATATAAAAACTGTAAAGAACGGATATCTTGCACTGATAAGAAGTTGCTCATGATGATTGGACTTTTACAGATGCAAACACTAACTGGCGACAAATCAAAGTCAATCCTTTTTAGAATTATTTTATTTATTGATTATCGATAATCGTTGATTTTAATTAGGTTAAGTCAATAAGTAATAAAATTGTAATTTTTAAAGTACACCACATCGGTTGAATAGAGTGATTGATTAAGTTTATATTGTGTCACATAGGGGTTCTTAAACATTTCAGTCAAAATTCGAGCGACTCCTCTTTTAGACTGGTGCAATTTCACCATTCACATCTTTTAAAGATTCAATCTAATGAAGAACTTACGGTATATTCCTGCAATTTAGCCGTGATTTGAGGAAGACTGTGTTACGGATAAGAGATACAAAAAAAGTATAATGCAGCTCCACATGATAGCGTGCGAAGGAACGTCGAATTTTCTTTCTGGCCACAAGAAAATTGAAGACCGAGCATGGTTGTCTACAAGGCGGCTTACCCGAGTAGGAATTTAATTAGGCTTGTCGAAAAATCAATTCGGGCCGAATTAGGCTTTCCGAACTTAGGCAAACCTAATTCTAACCTTATTAGGGCCACATGCGGTAAAACGAAAATCTACTCGAGTAGCTGGCCCTGTTTAATCGTGAATAAAAATGGCGTGATGGCGTCTATTGAACGTAAACGTATTTCATCGGTCATGAAATAATGTATAACTATTTTATGAGAATAAATTAGTAATATTATATAACGGGAAATCAAGAAAAAGAAGCGTATGTGGATTAGAAAATTGGCTAATTCGTATGGGCTCATGAGACTGTTGAAGCAACAACCGAAGTAGAAATTTTAGTTAGGTTTTGATTTGGCCCCGAACAAGGTATGCCGAATTCCAAATTTGGGCCAAGTTAGGCAGCCACAATAGGCTCGAATCACAAACGTAACGCAGTTGCGAGTTCGTACATAATTAGGCTTTCTAATTAAGTTTGGAAGCCTAATTTGGATCGAATTCGGCTTCCTAATTGTTGATTGTTTAGGGAAAAAAACTAATAATACAATTTTTTTCCTTATTAGGTACTGTTATTATTCTAATCTTGTTTTTACAAACTCTACTGTTTTAATCACTTAACGGATTATCTTCTGAGTATTGCCCGATTTCTTCTTTTTCTTTGTAAGAGTTCACGACGGACGTTTCGAAGTTTTTCACTTCTTAAACGAGCCAGTTCACGTTTTCGATAATTTGTTTTACTTATTTTTGAAATACTCACTTCATCCATTCTTAAATGCATAAAAATGAAAAATGCTAATTGAAATATTCAAAGAACATGCATGTCAAGTGATACCGGCTAGCGCGATACGTTCATGTTGACATGAGCTTTGTCGACTTAAAAACAAGCATTCCTGTCTTCGGCACGTGTCTGGAATTCCAATAGTATGCCAACCATCACTATAACCGAATTTTGAAAATTTTCGGCATACCGATTTTCGTTTTACCGCATGTGGCTCTAACAAGGTTAGATTAGGTTTGCCTAACTTCGGCGCGAATTGATTTTTCGGCAAGCCTAACTAAATTTCTGCTCGGGTAATTCAGTATAAAAAGGCAAGCTAATAAAAATACTTATTGTAAAACTCTATGACATGCTGTGGAAAAACAGTCGAAGAAAGTGTATCTGTCTATCGGAAAGAGTTACAAGGTGTAATCAAAAATTTAGCGAATATTAAGCCAACAAACGGTATTTAAAGATGAGTCAAATATTCTCCAACAAAAATTGAAGGGAACGAATTACTGTGACATTCTCTTTAATCACAATACTTGCGGCTAGAACACGAAACCAGTCGCTTCAGCCACATGCTTAATACTCCACAGTTAGTCAATCAGAAATAAATGGTTGTCAATAATAAAGATAAACTCGAAACAATTACATTTCAAACGTTTATTTTTCTTATTAGCTCTCAAATGTAACAATAAAAATTTCACAGTAAGAAGCGTGAAAACAGTGCAGGAAAATTGTATCACTTGAAAAACATTGTGCTAATCATAAATTGCTTTTCTGGCTCGTTTTGATCTTTGTGATCATTTAGAGAAAAATCACAAATCAATTATTTGTCAATTTGTAAAATTACAATAAAATACGTAACAATTGCCGATATAATTCCAAGCAGTGTACGTTTCTCTATATCGAAAAAGTTGGCCGCAGTAATTTTCCGTTGATAAGCCTTACAAGTTTTCCCCAAAACAACGCATTCATTCCGATAGAATTGTTTCATAACACCAGCACAAATTCTATAACATTGCTGCTGAAGATGATTACTTTCTTCATTCATTGCATCACAAGCAATTGTAATCAAGACCAGCAAGACCTAGAAGTTATCATTGCTTAATTTTATTGATACTTTGGAGTATGATAAGTACATTTCTCTATGAACCCACACTTATAAGATTTACTTACAATATCAGCAAACAATAATGTCCAGGAAGTTAAAACGTTATCCGCTATCTCATATTCGGTGGGTTTAATAGCTGCACACAGTTCTACTAGAGCATCAGCACTTATGTAGAAAATTGCAAGAATCAATGGCCATCCGAAAATCTGATTAAAACATTCGATGGATTCATTCAATAATTTTAAGCAATTTTCAAATTTTCACACAATAAAAACAAATTCGAATTGATTCAAATGATTTTCGAGGAAATTACGGAGATTACGATAGCGTATTTGAAGAGCTACAATTGTAACTAGTATAATAATATGGAGACACAATAACCAATAGAAGAAAAAACTGAAAATTAACGTTGCTACCAAACCTAAAGAGGAATCGATTATTATAAATATGTTGATCGTTACAAACGGCAAAATTCCCATTAAAAGTTGACAATTTAGATTCTTGAATATATTCGAATTTCTTTGATTTTGAATACACAAATAATTATCGATCAATTGTAAATTATTTATCATAGTAACCCATGATTGTTTCTTGATAAAATTCGATAGTAAAATTGTAATAATAACACCCAGTATTGATGATATTTCAGAGGAAATATATATTACATGATAAACAGTTGAATTGTTGCTGATACCAAAGAGTTGGATACTGTAGAAGAATCCAGGTATGAAAGTACACAACAGTGTTATTGTCCAAATTTTATCGCGTAACGGATGGACAATTGTCATTTTTTCGAAATTATACGATGGAATAATTCCAAAGACATTACCAATTTTATATAAAATCTGCAATGAACGTACATCTTGCACTGATAAGAAGTAACTCATGATGATTTGAACTTCTCCCAATACCAACACTAACTGGCGACAAATCAAAGTCAATGCTTAACAGAATTATTTTATTTATCGATTATCAATAATCCTTGATTTTAATTATGGTAAGTCAATAAGTAATAGAATTGTAGCAGTTTTGAGTGATTGATTAAATTTATACAGCGTGTCCCAGCTAACGGTTTCATTTCAAATATCTTGCTTGTCTGTCAACTGAAGTGGAGAAGTTTCTGAGGTAATTAGACGTCAACTGATCGACACAATTTTCTTTATAGCTCTTTTGGAAATGCCAAAACGTCATATAAGATTTCGAAAATTACTTAGTATTAGGAACACAATCACGTGCAATCAATACTGCAAATGAATTTGATTTGAAAATCTTTTTTCCTTTTAAAAATTTTTCATTTGCTATTCAAGCAGAAAATATGGATACTCTATTAGCCCGGCGCTTCCATCATTTTATATAGTGTGTGTGTGTGTGGAGGTCAAAAATTTTGCGCGATGAATTGTAACGTTTTTCGTTTGAAATACAGTCTTTAACCCGAAATTTTGGCATTTCCAAAATAGTAAATTGTAACGGTCAATTGAAGTACAGACATTGTAGTCTAATTTCTTTAGATACTTTTCCCCTTTAATTCACAAACAAAGGAAGATATTTGAGGTGAAACTGTTAGCTGGAACACGCTGTATTGTGTTCCAAGTATTTGCGGAAGACTGGTAGAGAACCCCTGGAAATCCGGTACACAACGGACATTTGTGCGAATCTTCTTGGACCGTTTCTCACGAAAATACTGAAATCTTATGAGAAATCGCACGTCCTACAGGAGATAAGGGAAGACGGCGTCTCTTCTCAGTAGTCGGTGTCTTTCAAAAAACAATATGACAACATTGATTTCTTCAATATGATTAAAGGTTATTGAAAAAAAGACGTATAAAAACTTAATAAATCGCTTTATTTATTCTTCCAAGAAGCTTACGTAATAGTTAATAAACAATTCAATAACAAAGTCAAGAATAATAATTAATAAATATGAAATACCCGTGATGATGGGAATAATCGTAATTCCTAGAATACGGAATAATTTTACTTATGATCCTGTTGCTTTAAGGTGTTTCTAATCAGTAGCGGAACAAACAAAAAATCAAGCGCTTTTTTCGTTCTATTAGAGAACTGCAAGTAGGTCGGATTGGTGCTTGTACAAGAACCAAACGAATCAAGAACTTAATTCAGCCACAGGTCACCTCTTCGAGGACTGAACCGATTAACAAAAATTCGGAAAGATGTGTACAATTCAATATTTTTAAAACGGCTTATCAGAACTTGTTGAAATTTAACATAGGTATAGATAGGAGTATCTAAATTCGATTAAATCTGAGAGTGTTTCTAATTTTATACCTTCAGTTGTTTTTGAGATACAAATCAAACTTGATTTTTTTTAAATAGCACCTGCCCACGTGATTCGTTATCACAATTTGAATCAAAACATTTTGAGCACCACTTGTAATATAAAATTTCCCATGTTTCATTAATTTTTTTCGTTATTAATCAATTAAATACCTAATAGTTGTTTACTGTACAAAGCAGTAAAGTCATACTTTATCCACGAGCGGAAGTTTGGCTCAAGAGGCCGGAGACCGGGTGAGATAAATTCGCGAGTGGATAAAGAGACTTTACCACCCTGTGCAGCACAAGATTTTTTCAATACTTGCCCTTAAAAGTCTTGATTTTTTATGTCATACGTATATATTATACAACCATTGATAGATACCAAAACGATCGCATTAATAAGCAAATAATAATTGTTTGCTTGACGACAGGTCATTATGGCGTTGCGATGGCGTTATGAAAAATCATAGCCCGCTATTAAGGCCCGTTACTATGATATACAACCTTTTTTGCAGTCATTAAAAATGTCATCATCATAACCTCAATTTTTCAGATGTCAAAGAAAAATTTTGAAAACCCCAAAATAAAGTTAAATGGCTTCTTTTACTTATGGTATAAACTCATGAATAGACCACGGGCGTACAACCCTTGGGCCGTACACTGTCAATACCGAGGCGTTACTTGCCTCATAAGATCATTTGAATAAATTTTCAATAAATAATTCTATTTGTGGGGTAATTTCTTTGTAGTTTTATAGAGGAAACACCAAATCGTCCATTATTGTTTGTTTTCAAAATAACTACGACCAGCGATCAACTGCACTTTTTTAATGTTGTAGAATTTTCCAAAAAAAATGCAATTATCACCAGAATACTTGGAACAATTGACATATTCCTTGTGTACTCGACTATTATCAGTATTTCCAATTTTTATCAATAAAAATAATCACCAAGTATGTGGTCGTTGGCAAATATCGGATGAAAACACTTCACATCTCAAGTGAAGTTTACGAAAATTTAGCAAAATCTATCCGATTTCCATGTATTAATCAAGAATAAGGTTGTATGGAAAGTTTACAATTTAACGAAACGAAACAACACGAAATAATCTGTTCGTACACTCATAACGCCCTTGATACATTAATTACTATTAATTTTCTAATAAGTTATGACATTAATTATTCATACTGTTGTCAATGGTTGTTGATTGCTATTGAATTTCTCTAAACAACTAGCAATTGTCTTTGTTTATTTGCTGTTGGTTGCTATGGAGTTGCTCGATGGTAAAGTGTTTACTCAACGGTAAAGTTAACACTTTACCATTGAGGTGGGTAAAGTGCTACTTTACCATCGGGTTTTTAGTCGATCAAGTAGAACTTTCACAGCAAGTTTTGAAAAAACTTATTTTATAATTAAATATGTTGTTTCCACTATTTCGCAGTTGGCATACTGATTAAATTCTACTTTTATTTTTTGAAATAGGATTGATTCAACTTTTTTTCCAAATTGTGACAACAAATGACATACGCAAGTGTTACATCATTGAATTTTGTAAATAAATATTCTTTTTAGAAATGTTAAATTTGCCCCTCTGTGCTATTGCAGAAAAACATCAAGTTAGCCTTATTTCTCAAGAACAAATGAAGGTATAAAATTCCCCTACTTATATGCTAAAGTTCAACAAGCTCTGATAAGCTGTTTCAAAAATATTAAGCTAAACCGTCATTTTTAGCAACCCTATTTAAAAAAAAAAACAACAAGTTGTTGTTTTCATTTCATATAGCAAACTGACTATTATTAGTAATTGCAACATTTGTCAAAATTTTTATTTTCCCTTTATCTTTTATCATTTATCTCTATTTACACGTTCATCATTTTTTTGACAAACTGTTCCTTTAAATAGAAGAATCGTTGTAGAATAAACCGATTCCAGTAACTTACTTCTTGCTTGTTACACCTCTGAGCTGCGGCAGATTCTGAGTAAAAGTGTTGGTATTCTTCTATATAAAAAAAACTATTTAAACAGGCCAGTAGTTGATAATTTTTGCATTTGTAATTTTTGTATTGTAATTTTCTAACAGAACTCATCTGTTAGAAAATTGAATTTCAAGATGTTGGTCTTAGTTTTGTCCACATTTCTACTTACAATCACCACAATTACAGCCAATGCATCACCAAATTCAATTGAAACTTATCCATGGACGGTTTCGTTAAATATGTTTGGGAAACACTGGTGTACCGGAGCTATTATCAATAAAAACACAATCGTAACAGCAGCAAGTTGTTGTGTTGGGTTAGTAATCCAATAAATACAATTTTAATTCAATTTAAAAACATTTCGATTGCAGATTGACAGAGATTGATATGGTAGCAGTAGCAGGCACGACTGATGCCTCTCAGAGTGGCACCCGTATCCGTATGAGCGGTTCTTGTATACCACATGAATCGAATCAAAGCCGACATCCGTACAATATTGCAATCATAAAGGTACTTATCGATTTCATAACTAGTTTTTTTTTTCTATTATCAATACGAATTTCAGCTGGACAAAGATTTGAGTTTCAATGAACGAATCCAATCGGTTGGTTTGCCAAAATCACGACCTGCCATCGGTGCAAATCTCTCAGTGACTGGATGGGAGAGAGAAAACGCCAATGAAACAATTTCACCCAATTTATTGCGACCAGTACAAACTGTGGTTGTTGAAAATCAAGATTGTCAAATAATTTTCGATAGAGCCTATATGTGTGATGAAAGAGTTGTATGCGCTAAGCCTATAAACGGTGGAAATTCGATGCGTGAAGTATATCAAAAGTTTTGAAAATTATATTGATTTGTTGCGTAATTTTTTTGGTGTGAACTTTAGGGGCATACAGGTGGTCCATTGGCTAGTCCTTCTGGTGAATTGTACGGAATTGCGTTCCAGGTCAGGTCAGAGCTTCCTTTTCTCTACACGGATGTCACACAGGTTCGTGAATGGATTCTGGAGAAAGCTAATGCATAATTGCAACGAAATGGAGCTGTTATGTCGTAAACTTTTCATATTTTCTAAATGATCCATTATAATAAATTCCAATAAAGGTTCTCTATTCAAGTCTGTTATTTCTCATTCCCAATTTATCTCCAAATATAAACTGTGTTTAGCATGCCACTTTTTGTATTTTTCTGATTATGTGTTTTGTCCAAAATTCCTCAATTTTCCAACCCGAGTCGAACTGGATCGACGGAGTTATTCACCCCAGTCGAAAACTATGTTTTCGTTGAAAATAAGTTGAACAAGAGGCGACACGCGCGGACTCTGTGGAAATCAATGTACGATCCATCTAGGTTTAAACCAAAGCGAAACCAAGTAGCAATGAACTAGAAGTTTTACATGTGATACGTAAAAATTTAGAAGAAGAGAGAAAGCTCCTTCTGATAGCGACTTAGATTGATCGCGCAGAGGGCGCAGACACAAGACGAAGGAAATAGAAATAATTATGTTTCAAACGTTTATTGATCTCATTAGCTATCAACTTCACAAAGACCAGTAGTGCGACAAGTGTAAGAGTGCAACAAAACCGGAATCGCTTAGAAACCATTGTGGGCGCACTGTGGTAAACATTTATAAACCGTTCTACTATCGTATGCGTTAATCCTTGTTATTATGCCGAACAAATCAAAAGTGAATTATTTGTATATTTGTAAAGCTACAATAAAATAGGTAACAATAGTCGATAGAATTCCAAGTAGTGTACGTTTCTCTATATTGAAAAAGTCGGCTGCATTAATTTTCCGTTGATAAGCCTTACAAGTTTTCCCCAAAACAACGAATTCATTCCGATCAGACTCTTTAATAATACCAGCACAAAATCTATAACACTGTTGTTCAAGTTGATTACTGTCTTGATTCATAGCATCACAAGCAATTGTAATGAAGACAAATAACACCTGGAAGTAGACATTGCAGATGCTTTAGGGTACGTTCACGTCAAAGATGCCACTTGCTTGAATTTACTTACATTATTAACAAACAATACTATCCAGTAAGTTGAAATGATTGAATCAAAGTTTGTTAGTTTATATCCGGTGTGTATAAGAGTTGCACAAAGTTGTGTTAAAACATCAGCAATTAGATGGCAAATTGTAAAAACCAAAGGCCATCCGAAAATCTGATTGAAACATTCGATGGATTCATCCAATAATTTTAAACAATTTTCAAATTTTCTCACAATAAAAACAAATCCGAATTGATTCAAATGATTTTTGAGAAAATAACGGAGATTACGATACCGTATTTGAAAAGCTACAATTGTAATTAGCATAGTAATATGGAGACACAATATCCAATAGAAGAAAGGACTGAGAATTAAGACTGATGCCGTGTATGGAGACAATTCAGATATTAAATACACGTTGAACGATACAAACGGCATAATTACCAATAAAAGTTGACAATTTAGATTCTTAAATATAGTCGATTCTCTACGCTTCTGTGTACCAATATTCTTATCAATTAACTGCAAATTATTCACCATAGTGACCCATGATTGTTTAGTGGTAAAATTCGATATTAAAATTGTAGTGATAATGCACGACATTGTCGATATTCCATTGAGATAGCCAAACAGCTGATGAATATTTAGATTGTTGCCATAATCGATGGAGCCAAATCCGTTATAGAAGAATATAAACGAGAGACTACACAATAGAGTTCTTGACGAAATTTTGTCGCGTAACGGATGGACAATTGTCATTTTTTCAAAATTATACGATGGAATAATTCCAAAGACATTACCAATTTTGTATAAAAGCCGCATAGAACGGATATCTTGCACTGATAAGAAGTTACTCATAGTGTTTGGACTTGTTCAAATGCAAACACTAACTGGCGACAAATCCAAGTCAATGCCTATTTGAATTATTTTATTAATTGATTATCGATATCTAATCGTTGATTTTAATTAGGTTAAGTCAATAAGTAATAAAATTGTAATGTTTAAAGAACGCCTCATCGGTTGAATAGAGTGATTGATTAAGTTTATACAGTGTCACATAGGGGTTTTTAAATATTTCTAATGGAGGGTGCATTTATTCAAAAGGCAAGTCTGCTTTCTGCAATAGTTGCTCTCGAAAGGAATAACCGAGGTGGTCTTTTATCATCTCGACTGCTGAAGTGTGTTCTTTGGAAACGAAAACGTAACAAGCTTTGTCTTTTGGATATATACAGCGTGTCACATAAAACAGTTTAATCTCAAATATCTCGTTTGTTTGTGAATTGAAGTGGTAAAGTATCTGAGGAAATTGGACAGCAATGTCCTGCTATTTTGGAATTATTCAATATCAGGACC